>JANIPN010000218.1:52540317-52552436 GCA_027478595.1 Erythroxylum anguifugum
CTCTATTTCTTTGATGTTAAGTAATTATGAATTATGTATGGATGTTGATGAGTGGAAATATGAATTTGTATATGATTAAGGTTGAGTTGAAATTAGGTATAATATGAGTAAGTCATCGATTTGAGATGATAAATCTTGAATACAAATTATGGTTAGATATATGTAGTATGTGTTATGGAAAAAGGAATATAGAAATGGTATGAGACTTTAAGTTTCATGATTCCGTGTCTGATGTTGGGCTCCAGAAACGGGGTCCAACATAAATTTTTCCGGTTTGTTAGATAATTGAACTGGTTTATTTAATAGTTTCGTAAGACTTAAGTGGGATGTATGATCAGATTTTCTACATATTTCTTTCTTTTAGGCTATGTTTGGCTGGAGGTTTATTAATGGAATGGAATGCAGTGAAATATTATTCTATCGTTTGGGAGGAGTGTTTATAATGGAATGGAATGGAATGAGATAGAAGAGAAGGGTTTCATATTTCATTTCATTCCATCCTAAATAGTAAAAAGAAAATCCTCCGATTTGGGGAGTTTAGGATGGAATGTAAAATGATAAACAAATTTACACTATATTATATTATAAAAAATTCATCCAAACAATATTTTACTATATTACATTATGAACCCTTTCATCACTCCCAAACAATAATTTTCTAATATTACATCCATTTATATTTCATTCCATTAAAAACCATTTCATTTCATTATATTTCATTCCATTAAAAACCTTAGGTCCAACCAAACATAACATTTAAGTTTATAATTTTACCATCCAAATTAATTAATTAAGTTTTATTCCCGAACTTCATCAAGACTAATTTATTAATATGAAGAATAAATTTACAGTCCATGTTCAATGAGTTGATTACATGCCAGATATTTTCTACCTTAAGAATACGTCTTAAATTCCATATTCTCAATTGGTAAATTTCTGTATGGGGTTACAAAACTTGAAACACCTGCAACATCAACGCAATTCCATTTAAGCTTCTTTGGGTTTTCCACAAGGCTAATGGTAGATTTCCAAAAAGGGATGACCGGAAATAGCTTCCAACCCACCAACCATCGTCACAACTGTAATAATTTGATATTTTGAATCATAGGAATCACATAATTGTTGTCATCTAAAATGCCCATTTCTCTATACTCATCTTCATGTCATTCACTTATTAACAAAGCTAACGGTTCCTAGATACTAGGCTTATTTGACTTAGTCTTTTGTTTTATTTCAATTTGTAAATATTTGAATTCATTCAAACTAGGTTGTTAGCATTATCAGATAAGTTACGATCTCTAGTGTATTTTGTATATATACTTTACACAATCAATATACGAGAACAAGCTTTTTCCTCATCACAATCCCATTACTCTTTATGGTATCAGAGCTTCTTAAACTCACACGAGTAGATCCAGTTTTTTTTCCTGTCCTTCAATGGCTACCACCGTCGTCAATTCCGACTCCTCCACTTCTAATACCGTTGTTCAATTCAATCCTGCTTCCCAGCTTCCGATCAAACTTACCAGCGGCCACAACTACACGACATGGAAAGCCCAAGTCTCCATGTTAATGCATGGTCACAATGTCTATGGCCATCTTGATGGCTCTCTCCTAGCCGCACCAAACACTATCACAGAAAACAATCAAACAACACCAAATCCATCCTACCTCAAATGGTTTCAACAAGATCAACTTGTTCAAAATGTTGTCCTAGCCTCTGTCAATCCCTCTCTTGCCTCGACTGTCGCCAACGCTCCAACAGCCCACAAAGCCTGGCTCTCTCTACAAACTGCATTTGCAAACAAATCCCAAACTAGACTCATCAATCTGCAAGATCAGCTTGCAAGAATCACAAAAGATGCCCGTCCGATTGCAGAATACCTCCGTGACATCCGATCAATTGCTGATGAGCTTGCCACTGCCGGTGAGCCTTTATCTGATGTACAACTAATGGTCAGAATCCTATAAGGACTTAGGCCAGAATACACTGCTATCTCCGCTGCCATACGATCTCGAGCCACTCCCATTTCCTATGAAGAGCTCTTTGAACAGCTTCTTGATCATGAACTCTTTCTTCAACATGAAGAAAGGAAGAAATTACCAACAATCGTTGCTGCTGTTGCTCAAAACAATTCATCTCGAAAGCCATCCCCTTCTCCCAACCAAAATTGGTGGCCATCACCCAGAAGCAACTCATACAATGCTCCTTGGCGTTCACAACGCTATTCAACCAATACCACAAGTGAGAAACCTCGCTGTCAATTATGTGATCGTGTTGGTCACACTGCCAAGGTTTACCGGTCTCAATCTCACAATCATTATCAGGCTCGAGCCAATTATGCCGGCTACAATTCTCAACCACAACAGAATTGGGTTGTTGACTCTGGCGTCAGTCATCATATTCTGTAGCTGTTTGAGAGCGCGCCAGTGTAATGGTCCGGGGCAGTGCATAAATTGTGCCAACTTATTTACAGAAAACGCTATATCTGGTCTTGTGAAAGAAAGATATTGCAGTTTTCCAACCAACTTACGATAGTTTGAGCCATCAACTACCGAATCTGGCGAACAAACAGATTGACATTCGGTACCTACACACTGCTGATCAAGTGGCTGACTTGCTTACCAAGCCATTACCTCGCACGGCCTTTGATCGACTCTTCACCAAGTTGTCGATTTTCAAGCCAACCCACAACTTGAGGGGGCGTAACAAAGCTAACGGTTCCTAGATACTAGGATTATTTAACTTAGTCTTTTATTTTATTTCAATTTTTAAATATTTGAATTCATTCAAACTAGGTTGTTAGCATTATCAGATAAGTTGCGATCTCTAATGTATTTTGTATATATACTTTACACAATCAATATACGAGAACAAGCTTTTTCCTCATCACAATCCCATTACTCTTTACATATATATCTTTCACAAAACCTCCTTTCAATATTATAGATCCTGGATCCCACCAAGACATCTCACTTTCCTATGCTAAGCACTAGTAGCTTTATAGGCATCCCAAACGTAATTCCATACTCATCCGTAACCACTCCAGACACAATGTGCAGGAGTTTGACATGGGATGCAAAAATCTAACTGAGCTGATTGTTAACATTTTACTAAAACTATTTGTAGTTAGAGAATAGGAAATTCATTCTCCCCAACTCACACCTGGATTGATTTATCCCGGAATGGTTAAGCCTTGGACAACAACATTGTCATTGATGCATTTAATGAATAAATCCAACAGAATCAAGCATAGCTAAATAGAAGAAGAACACATGAAGTGATTATCGAGTAGATTGGAGACAAGGAAAGTACCTGCTATAAACAAGATGCACGTTCCAAAAAGTTGAGTTAATCAATGTAAGATTGGATATATAAAATGTCACTAGAGAATATTAATTCAATGAGGTAAGGCCATGTAATTTGGTTGTCCACTTCGAAAATTTTCCCCTGACCATCGATTGCACTTGAGCAACACTGGAGAGATAGACTCCTCAAGTGTTTTAACAGATTTCCTCAACTTAGATTATGCTTGAATACCAACATCCGTGAGGTTGGTTCCGAAAATGAGGCTGACATACCTTCCACCTTCCGTAACTATTGTTCCTCTACCATTGGGTGCATGCCACTCCCTCTTCTCCTAAATTGGTTTTCTTAATTTCAGGAAACTTCAACAAATAATTGTCGATCTAAAATGTACCAAAAGCCTCTGCTATTTCAACATTGTCAATGACTGTTGGGAAAAGAGGGAAAAATTATATACCGCATGGAAGATGAAAAATCCATTCCAAGCTATATGAACAGGGTTCCTATCTTGTAATATTCAAGAACAATAGAGTGAATATAGTTGGATATGTGAAGATCTATTTCTACTAGATTTTTAGGTTTTGTGTGTAAAGGAGCTGAATTGTTTAACCTCCCAAAGGGTCTGTAGAAGCATTAAATCTTCTTAGTCGCTAATCGCTACATTGATCCTGATGAGGCGTGGATTGGATTAGACGAGTTGTAGGAGAGAAAAGAAAAGAAATAGAGGGAGTTGACGTGTTTTTTTTTTCTAAATTATTCATGTCCTTCATTCATTTTCTCGAACTATTTATAACATTTAGCTCTTATGTGTTTGTTATAAAAGGATTACACACATCAATCATTCCGCTATATTTAATCAACAAATTCTTTCAGAAAAACATATTTTTTCCTCTTCCTGCAACTTCTTTTATCTTTTTGTGCCAGCTCACGGTTTGTTAAAGATGCCCCTTGTGTGTAAGCATCATTACTTCCTCCATTCAAAATAACCTTGCCCTCAAGGTTGAAGTCAGGATAGTCTTTTTGAAATTTCTGCAGAGGCTCCCACGTTACTTCTTTTTGTGATTGAGAATCCCACTAGATTAGAACTTATGGTTAAAGGCGTCCATTGCTTAGTACATACCATGAATCTAAAAACTTCTTTGGCTTAAACAATAGATAACCTTTGTTAAAGGACTTTGGCAAGGGAAGCGTTTGTTCCATAGGATCCCCCCACAAAACGCTTTAATAAAGATACATGCAAAACATTGTGAATCTGAGCTAATTGTGGTAACTGTATCTTGTATGCCACTGCACCGATTTTTTTAGGATTTTATAAGGGCCAAAGTATCTTTTAGAGAGCTTAAGTATTTTTTGTTGAGAAACAGAAATCTATCGATGAGGCTGCAACTTGATATATACCCAATCGCCAGGAGAGAATTGTTGATCAGTTCGATGACAATTTGCCTGCTGCTTCATGCGCAGTTGAGCCCTGTGTAAATTAGCTTTAATAGTCTTAAGAACCCTTGAATGAGTGCTAAGCGTCTCATGCATCCACCGAATTGACACTTGAGTTGCTTGGAATATAATCTTTTATAGCTGGCGTTGGTCTCCTGTACACTGGTTCAAAAGGGGACATTTGAATGGCAAAGTGCCATGAGGTGTTATAACTAAATTCTGCCCAAAATAAGAAACTTGTCCACTTGGAGGGCTGATCCATTACAAAGCAACGCAAGTAATCTTCTAAACATTTGTTTGTGGGTGGTATGAGCTACTTGTGGCCAACGTTGTCCCCTGTAATTTAAAAAACTCCTGCCAAAATAAACTCATAAAGATAGGGTCACGATATGAGATTATGTGAGATGGGAACGCACGAAGTCTGCAAATTTCTTTGACAAAACTGCTGCCACAGTGTTAGCTGTATAATTCCCCTTTAAAGTAGAAAAATGACCATATTTTGAACGTCAGCCAACAACAATAAAAATCATCGTCTTACCATTTGAGGGAGGGAGCTGAGTAATAAAATCCATTGATATGCTGTCCCATATTTTTTCTGGAATAGGTAACGGTTGCAAGAGGTGATATAGGGCACGATTCATTGCTTTGACTTGCTTGCAAATTCGTCACTTGGCCACATACTCACGTATTTTCTGTCGCATTCTAGGCCAAGAAAAAGATGCTACTATCCTCTCCAAAGTGCGTTGAAATCTGGCATGGCCTCCTAAATGTGAATTATGAAATTCAATGAGTATCAGCTCTTGCAGGGCAGATTTCGGCATGACCCATATCCTCCCTTTATGCAATATAAGTCCATCTTGGACAATATAATTGGGATGTTCCTCTGGACCTTGTTGCAGCTTGTAGTAAAAATCAAGTTGTCGTTGGCAAATATATCTACGCAAGGCTGTAAGTAATGCGAGAATTGGCTGTGAAATTGACTTTTGGTTAATCTTGATAACATGTCTGCTGGGCCATTAGCATAACCTAGCTTGTAGGAAATTTTAAAATCGAAACCTACTAGTTTGGATAGCCACCGTTGTTGCTCAGGTGTCTGTACTACTTGATACATCATAAAGCGCAGAGGCTGGTGATCTGTCTGCAATTCGAAGGGAACCCCAAGAAAATATTGTTGCCACTTCTAAATGGTCGAGGTTGCTACAAACATCTCTCAAATATAGGTTGAAGTTGCCTATAATTTTGGTGACAACTGCTTGCTAAAATATGTGATAGGATGGCCTTCTTGGGTAAGAACTGCTCCAATTCTTATTGTAGATGCATCCGTTTGTACCAAGAATGTTTTAGAAAAATTCAGTAGAGCTAGTACCAGAGCAGTCTGCAGTGCAGGTTTAAGATGCTCAAAGGCTTACGTAGCTTCAGGCATCCAAACAAAGACATTTTTTCGAAGCAACTGCATTAATGGAGCTGCTAAAGAAGCATACTTTGGCACAAATTTTCGATAATAGCCTGTGAGTCCCAAGAATCCCCTCAACTGCTTAATATTTGATGGTATGGGCTACTTTGTGATTGTATCAATTTTTGTTGAGTCCACTACCACACTAGAACCAGATATAATATGGCCTAAGTAAGATAATGAAACACAACCCAACTCACATTTTGAGGGCTTAACAAAGAAAGAATCCTCCTTTAATACTCTAAAGACTGTAGCCAGATGTTGGAGGTGCAAAGCCCAATCTGAGTTGTAGATTAAAATATCATCAAAGAAGACGAGTATATAACGTCTCAGCCATAGACATAATAAATTATTCATCTCTGACTAGAATGAAGAAGGTGTGTTACTGAGCCCGAAAGGAAGAACAACGAACTCATAATGGCCATTGTGGGTTCTAAATGCTATTTTATGAGCATCATCTGGATGAACCCTCAATTGATGATACCCAACTCGCAGATCCAGATTAGAGAAAACATTTGCACCATAAAGCTCATCAAGGAGTTCATCCACTGTGGGTATAGGATATCTATCCTTTATACTCACTGCATCGAGAGCTTTGTAGTCTAAACAGAACCTCCATGTTCCATCTTTTTTCTTGACCAATAACACTGGTGAAGAAAAAGGGCTATTGCTATGGCTTATAATCCCTTCTTTCATCATTTCACGTACAAGCCTTTCGATTTCCTCTTTTTGGAAGTGAGGATACCTATATGACCTGACATTAATTGGTGGTGCTCCTAGAATCAATGGTATTCGATGCTTTATTTTTCTAAATGGTGGTAGGCCTTTTGGTTGTTGGAAAATACTCGTATAGTCAGATAAAAGTGCTTGCAATGGAGCCATATATTCTGCAGGGGTCTTCTCATCGATTTTGATTTTTTGCATCTTGTCTTCCAATGTCATGACGAGATGAAAATATGATGTTATTGCATCAGTTTGTTATGCTCTTCCTAGTTGTCCTACTGAAATGACAGTTAACTCTGCTCGGGTCATGCCATGTAATGTAATTGATTCCCCTTTGTAATCAAATCTCATCCATATTCCTTTGTGGTCACTTGGCACTGGTCCTATCTTAGCTAACCATTGCACACTAAGGACAATATCCGCAACAAATAATGGCAATAAATAAATATCAATAAGAAATTCATGTTTATCAATGATAATGGTGGTTTGTGGACATCGCCCTATGCAACTCAGTTGTTCTCCATTGCCAACTGTTACATTCAGGTACTTTGAACGATGAACTTGTAATCTCAGGTGCTGAACTAAACTTGTCTGGATGAAATTATAAGTCGATCCACTGTTGACTAATATTACAGCGTCTTGCCTCGCTAATTTCCCTTGTAGTTATAGGGTTTCTAGAGCTGTATGCCCTTGTGAGGCATGTAAAGAAATTGTTGGCTCCTCAAGAGATGGGTATGGTTCGAATGGCTCTTGTTGCTCTAAATCTGGTGGCAGCCCTTCCTCTTTATTCTCGATGGCAACCAAACTATGAAACAGAACACATCAGCAATGATGCCTTGGGACAAATTTGTCATCACAATTATAGCAAAGCCATTTTGACCTTCTCTCCTCCATTTTTGTTGTTGTTAGCCTCTTGACTGGTACCTGAGTAGGTCCTGCAGTAATTTGGGAGCTACTGGCAACACTGAGGTGGCGTTAGTGGACTGGGTCCGATTAACTGAAGGCATCGCAACCACAGGTGTGAACTTATGATAAGGAAGTCCCGGTTTGTAGGCTTGTAGCTTATCTTCTATAAGTATAGCTACTCCAATTGCATCATGGAGAGACTCGGGTTTCAAGAGAGCCACCTCTCTTTTAATCTCCTCTTTTAGCCCTGAAATGAAGCAGTTTAGTAAGCTTATAGTGTTGAGGCTAGAAATCCTGGTGGAGAGTTGTTCAAACTCTTGCATATAAGTAGTCACCGTAGAACTTTAGTAAAGTTTGAATAGGGTTACTTCATGGTTCACATAAGTCGAACGCCCAAAACGTGTTTCCAAATTGATGGCAAACTGATTCCAAATACTCAGTTGTCTCGTTGTTTCCATCCAACGAAACCACTATAGAGCTGCTCCCTCCATAAAGAAGGATGCTACAGTGAGTTTTTCATCTTCTAGCGTCCTGTGATAAAGAAAAAAATGATCAATCTAAAATAGCCATCCCTTAAAATCTTCCCTCGAGAACATACGTATCTCAAGTTTTGAAAGTCTGGGCTGTGATTGTGAAAGAGTTCCCTCTGATGTCGAGGAAAAATGTGTTGAATACGGTGTGGGCAGGAGTGGTGTTAGCGACGCTGACGAGGGCGCCGTTTGACCTTCCATTCTACGAAGTGTTTGTACGATGGTCTCCAGTGTCTTTTTCATCCAATCATTTGCAGAGCTGCTCTTGGCAATTTTTGTACTGTGGGTTTGAACGGTGTTTATGACGTCTTGTATTTTTTCTCTAGGTTTTGTATAGTTTGTTCCATTTCTCTATATGTAGTGGTGGTACCCTATACCATCTCTTGATGAAAGCACCAATGATGAGGCGTGGATTGGAGGAGACGAGTTGTAAGAGAGAAAAGAAAAGAAATAGAGGGAGTTGATGTGTTTTTTTCTAAATTGTTCATGTCCTTCATTCATTTTCTCGAACTATTTATAACATTTAGCTCTTATATGTTTTTTATATAAGGATTACACGCATCAATCATTCCGCTATATTTACTCAACAAATTCTCTCAGCAAAACATATTTCATCCTCTTCCTACAACTTCTATCTTTTTGTGCCAGCTCACGGTTTGTTGAAGATTCCCTTTGTGTGTATGCATCAGATCCACACTACAGTTTTACAATGTCATCTTATTTTACACTATAAAGTTTCGTAATTGCTCCTTATGATTGAAACGCCAAAAACATGTATATAATATAATAACATTATCTTTATGACAAAATCAAAATTGAAATTCATAAATTTAGGATCTTAAATAAACAATTGTCACAAACAGTTTGGTTTAAGATGAATATGGAGAACAATTGTCTGTATGTATCTTCGGATTATTATTATGATTTTATTTATTTATTTATATTTATTATATATTTTTACTTTTATATTTTTATATTTTCATTTTCCCCTCTTTATATAGGTCATTTGGAAACAGCTTCTCTACTAGTTAAGAGTAAAGCCGCTTACTATTGGATCTCCCTAGACCCCGCATATCAGTGAAGCTTCTATTGAGGGTTGTTGTTGTTGTTTGTATCTTTGGATATTCAAAACCAAGAGAAGCTGAGGAATATTATAAGATTGTCTGTAGCCCACCCTTACCGTAGAGTACACACCGGGACGCCCGCAGGTCATTCCGGTGCATATCCTACGATAAAAGAGAGCTACAAACAAACATCACTATACTCTACATGGCATCATAAGAGTAAAGCATCAATAGAAAACCACAACTCTTTTTTTTTAAATCAAACTTTCTTCCCATTTCATGTCATCAAAATCGGTAATTTACATAACTGTCAGTTGTCATTGTCTATACAACAACCCAAAAAGCATAGTACAATATACTATCAAAACAAAGATAAGACATCAGTCCTAACTAGGTCACCCTAAAAGTCCCAGCTGACCGATCTGTGAGCCATAACCTCTCTCGCCAAAATGATCTACGCGGCTCGAATAGTCCCTCTGGAGCTAGGAGTCTACTCTCGGCTCAGTCCTGAAAAATATATTGTAATTTTGGGTGAGTTTGCGAACTTAGTGAGGAACCATCATCGATGGTTCACCCAATTCATGTAGCACTCAAGCAAATTACAGATTATTTCACAACAACACATTTAGAAGTACCACATGATTGTATACATGTAAATCACAAATATATAAGGCATTTCGCCTTTCACCCAATCCAGATATTCAATCAGATGCATATGAAATGTGCATGTGACACTCTCATTTTATTACGGTGTTGTCACCGAGAGCCTGAACTGTCCCAAAAGGGCGCATTAAACGGTGAGCCTGTGGCTCTGAATCAGTATGGGCTCAAAGCCCAATACGGTGAGCTTTTAGCTCTCGGTGGCTGTGGCTCTGAGCATGCATTCATGTATGAAATGCATATGTCCCAATTAGGCAGTAAACACATCACAATTAATCCATATGTCGCAATTAAGCAGTAACTGTATCATAATCAAATCACGCATCACTATACTCCACATGGCATCATAAGAGTAAAGCATCAATAGAAAACCACAACTCTTTTTTTTTTAAATCAAACTTTCTTCCCATTTCATGTCATCAAAATCGGTAATTTACATAACTGTCAGTTGTCATTGTCTATACAACAACCCAAAAAGCATAGTACAATATACTATCAAAACAAAGATAAGACATCAGTCCTAACTAGGTCACCCTAAAAGTCCCAGCTGACCGATCTGTGAGCCATAACCTCTCTCGCCAAAATGATCTACGCGGCTCGAATAGTCCCTCTGGAGCTAGGAGTCTACTCTCGGCTCAGTCCTGAAAAATATATTGTAATTTTGGGTGAGTTTGCGAACTTAGTGAGGAACCATCATCGATGGTTCACCCAATTCATGTAGCACTCAAGCAAATTACAGATTATTTCACAACAACACATTTAGAAGTACCACATGATTGTATACATGTAAATCACAAATATATAAGGCATTTCGCCTTTCACCCAATCCAGATATTCAATCAGATGCATATGAAATGTGCATGTGACACTCTCATTTTATTACGGTGTTGTCACCGAGAGCCTGAACTGTCCCAAAAGGGCGCATTAAACGGTGAGCCTGTGGCTCTGAATCAGTATGGGCTCAAAGCCCAATACGGTGAGCTTTTAGCTCTCGGTGGCTGTGGCTCTGAGCATGCATTCATGTATGAAATGCATATGTCCCAATTAGGCAGTAAACACATCACAATTAATCCATATGTCGCAATTAAGCAGTAACTGTATCATAATCAAATCACGTATCACAGTTTATCACAGTAGAAGCAAGTAATTTTACAGATTCACAAATAGATAACACTTCTATGTCATAGCTCTCAATACATCGGGCCTTCTGCCCGGAATCCACAGTCAGAATCAACTACAAAACCTGCCATTATTCACCACAGCATACATATAATAACCGAGAGAACCATCTAGGTTACTCACCTATAACTTCCGAGCTAATGCCTGGAAGTCTCAGCAACGTCGGTGGATCGACGCTCCAAATGTGCCTCTATAATAATCAAAATATATAAACATTACCAAATGTACAATCAAAAATATTTGATAATGCACATGAAGCAATTAAAATGTGTACAATGCATGTTCGTGACATTCCCGACATTCATCTAAAAATTTCCATCACAAAAATTCCGTCTAAAAATTATAAATCTAACGACACCAAAATTACTTAATTCGGATCTCTATAAGTCCAAAAATTAATAAAACAATAACAGGAAAAATAATTACCCGGTCGCCTCACTTTAACCCAACAAACCCATGTCAATTCCGTCTCTAAAAATTCCCAATTTTACATATAAATGAAATTAACTATGTCATGAATCCGATGCCTCGAGAATCAGGTCAATCGAATGTCGGACGGAAAAGTTATAAGCAAAAGGGTGGAGAGAGGTCGGTTCAGGAAAAATACATGTCCTAGTCGACTAGTCGAAGGTTGTAGTCGACTAGGTCGACTACAGTGACCAACTTGAAACTTTATTCTTTCTTCTGCCGACATCCCAACTTTCACAAGTCATAACTCCGAACTTCGAACTCCAAATTGGACAAACTTGGTATCAATTTCAAGATAAAAGAAAGCTCTACAATATTCATGAAGGACTCCAAAACTAATTCCACCTCTAAAGATGTCAAAAATGCAAACAAAGTTACTGCCTAATCAAAATGTT
>JANIPN010000218.1:52835288-52850699 GCA_027478595.1 Erythroxylum anguifugum
AGAGATAGAGATCGGGATCAGTTCGCGTCTACATAAGTGTTATCCTATTCTTGTATAAATTCGTATTCTGCAATTTTCTGTAAAATAGTTTTTTGTATTTGTAGTGGGCCCCAATTGGCTATTGAAATTCTATTGATTGTAATGTGTTGATTGAAAATGTTTATGAATGAAAATGGGCCCAAATTGATTATTGATTTCCGCATATTATGTTTGTTATTGTGGTTTCAAAAAAAAAATTGTACCGAGTTTTGACTAAATGAGTGTTCTAGCATGTAATCTTTGCGGGGCACATTCTCGGATATCCCTCAGGATGTCAGATATGTGTCTTGCGGGAGTGGGGTGCTACATAAAGAATACTTTGTGAGAGAGACCTGAAGAGGCTCTGTAAGTGTAGAAAGAATACATGTAAATTTGAAGGGCATAGTGAAATCTCAGACAAACTCTAAGGACTGGACGTAGCCCAAAGTTTAGGGTGAACTAGTATAAAATCACAGCGTCTATTCTCTAACCTTTATCTTTTCATTTTCTTATTGTTAGACGAGTAGATAATAATACTTGCGATTGCATTACTTATCAACTTTAGTAAAGTGATTTTGTGATGATCAGAATTTTATAAAGAAATTTAAGAAATCTCAAAAGATTAATATTTTTGAAAAGATTACACAATTCAAACCCCCTTTTTATGTTTTCTATATAGTATACGTGATTTCTATATTAACAAGTGATTTACTTCATTTATCATGAAAGTGAATCTTTCAATGTTTCGTAGTCTTTCAACTTTACATCAAATGTATCAATAAAGACACTAGTTCCAATTGGATGTACTGTCATAAGAATTGAACTTTTCAAATTTCAACTTACTCTTACTACTTATTTGAGAACCATTCTACTATAAGTATATATTGAAACAAGTAATTTTTCCAATTGGGTCTGTAAGATTATATCTAACCTTTTAGATGTTTCATAACCTTTTATTACTCGTTTTAGCTAGGAACTTAATAGATAATACATACTTCAATCAAGTATCAAATCCCTAAATCATTAACTTTGACTGTTTCAAAGACTTATTGTTTCATATCTTATATAAAATATTACTAATTGATTTAATTGAAACTATTGAAGTTTAGTCATTATACTATGTACAACTTTAGGAAAAATAATATTGTATCATACAATAACTTATATTGTACTTTCCTCCTTATGTAAATCCATGCTCCTATCAAATTAGTTGTTAAGGTATTCACCAAAGAATTTCATTCCTTATAGATAAACAAAAATTAAAAAAACAAACCTCACCACAATGATCTTATCAAAGTGCTTCAGCATTCTCAATGCTTAATTTCTACTTAGATTTAAATAATTTGAACTTTTCAAAAATTTAAATCATTATTTCATTTTATACATATTACTATATCTCATAAATGCATTATTAATCTAAGAAAATATAATTATTATCCTTTTATGAATTTATATTTCATCCAATACATGATATGTTTTGATATTTCACAAGTTTCATACGATTCATAATCGAAAGGACATATATCCCCGTATGTAACTTTATGATTGTCGTTATACTGATTTAACCAACATGGTATAAAAGGATAGTTTCAATTATGCAACATTATATTCTTTCCATATGATCTTTACCATATCTCATATAGGCAAGAAAAGTCATGCAATCAATTTTCTTCTTACGACAATGATTATTATACTATAGTAAAGCCTTTAATTGTAGTCCACAATTATGCTTTTAGTAGGCTAAATCAAGCGAAACAATTCCATTAAGGTATTATACCTTTTAGCGCTACTTAATGTAACCTTTTACATCTTGCTATCATGGTATTGATGAACATCTTATATGTTATCATCAAAGTTTATGAGGCATTATTCAACTCAAAATGTTAATACATTTTATCATCTATATGATTTCTACCTATGTCTAAAACTTTGTTACTGAATCATCAACATGGATTATAGCAAAATTGCATAATAGGCATACAATTTTTATTTCTAACTTTGAGAACTCTTCTCAAACATAGCATATGTACAAGAAATTTGGTTTACTAACTTAGTATCAACTATACTAAACAAGGTAAATTCCACTCAAAATAGAATATAAATGTAAGAGAAGTAAGTAATTAATTTTATATCATAACTACCAAATGGGATTAGGACTTTAGTAATGTATTTGGCTACTCCCATTATTTTATTCAAAATAGTAGCCCTCACTACTATTCAGAAAGATTACTCTAATCTTTCTAGTAGGTTAGGATCCCATTCATATTTGGTTGATCTTGCATTTGCTCAACAAACCAATTAAACTTAAATTAGGTAGATAACAACTTTATCAGTCATATCTTATGTGATAACTCTTGCTAAAACGTATCTTATATGTCATTCCTAACCTTGCCTTTAAATTCATGTGATCATGAGTTTGCTCATCTAAATCACACAAATTTAGTTAAGTAAGATCCACTATCATAAGAATAAATATATTCGAATTAATTTGATATTAAGTTTGCTCAATAAGCCTAATAATAAATAGAACCGTGGTTTATTCTGATCATAATAAAAGGCAACAGTCACATTCTCAACTTGTACTTAATATTTTTACAAAAGATTTGATTTTGCCCATCTAATCAAACTCAAAATTACATGTAAAATGTCACCCATATAAAACATACAATTTAACATGCATTTAATATATATATATAACATATAGATAAAGCATGCAACTTATGCACTCAATCTAAAATATTATTTCTAGCTCTTTAGAAAAAATAAATTAGATTAAACTCATTGATTCCTAAATAAATTAAATTCCTATTCCAAATAGATTTTTTTTAATTTAAAAACAATTTTCAAATCCAATTGAAAACTATTTCCATTTATCTTGACTCCTTTAACAAAATTTAATTGAAACAATTTTTAGTAAATTATGCTTCTTACATATTATGATTTAGAAAAACTCCTTTTTCAAAATTAAATAAGTAACATATTCTACTCCAATTAGACAAATTTTTCTAATCTAATTAGAAATTATTTTTCCTCAGTTAAAAAACTATTTTCTAATATTAAAAGGAAACCTCTTTCAAAATTAAATAAAACAGTTTTAGATTTAACTAAGAGTTCCTTTATTTTATTTATTTAGATATTGATTTCTTAATTAATTAGAAAAGCCTTTCTTTAATAAATTAGAAAACTAAATTTCAAAATATTAAATAAAGCACATTTTTTCTTAATTAATAAATGAAAATGCTTTTCGAAAATTTAACTAAGAAAAATAATTTTTCTAAAAAATCAAGAAAATTATTATTCCTAAATAAATAAAAAATTATAAATCAATAGAATAATAATTCTCCAAACAAATAAAATCATAAATTTAATTCATTTAAATCAAATTGAAATAAATAAATTTAATTAAGAAACAAATTTCTTAATAACTTAAGAAAAAAATTTCTTAATTTTAAGGAGTCTAATTAATTAATTAATTTCAATATTAAAACTAACTAGTTCTAAAATTAAGATAATTATTTTCTTAATTTGATTAAGATAATAATTTCATTGCTTCCTAACTAATTTTAGAAAATAATTCCCCTAATCAATAGCCACTTTAAATAGAAATAAGCATAGGAGGGATGGTAGAAGAGATGTGAGGAGGCAAGATAGAAAAGTTGATCGCAATTTGGGTAGCATCAAAATGAAGATTTCTCCCTTGATCCTAATGCATACTTGGATTGGGAAAGGAAGGTGGAGTTTTTTTTATTGCCACAATTACTCCGAGGAGAAAAAGGTAAATCCTAATGCATACTTGGATTAGGAAAGGAAGGTAGAGCTTTTTTTTCAGTTGCCATAATTACTTCGAGGAGAAAAAGGTAAAACTTGTTATTGTGGAGTTTACTGATTATGCTCTAATTTGGTGGAATCAAATTGATTCAAGCAGGTGGAGAAATCATGAACGACCTATTGACACATGGAATGTTATGAACACTATTATGAGGAGGAGATTCATCCCTAATCACTATTATATAGGCATTTGTATCAAAGATTGCAAGGCCTTACTCAAGGGTCTAATAGTGTTAAGGATTACCAGCAAGAGATGGAGATTGCAATAATTCAAGCCAATGTTGAGGAAGATCGAGAAACAACCATGGCATGTTTCTTGTAAGGGTAGAATAGAGACATAGCCAATGTGGTAGAGTTAAAACATTATGTAGAGCTAGAAGACATGTTGCACATGGCTATAAAAGTAGAAAGATAACTCAAAAGGAAGGGTGCTACACAGTTTCACCCAAACTCGGTTTCCTCTTCATGACGGAAACTAAATTGGGGTAAAAAGGAAGACAAGGTGGTTTCTAAGTACGAAGATGTATCCTACAAGGCCACGAACATGAGATCCACCTAATTTCCAAACAAACGTGTGATGATTTTGAAAGAGAATAGAGAAGTTGAGACCAAAAGTGAATCAAATGATGAATCCATGCCATCTTTGGAAGATGCTAGTGACATGGAGTACTCTGTTGAGGGAGAAGGATTGGTTATTAGGCATGCATTGAGTACACAAGTGAAGGAAAATAATGATAAGTAGTATGACAATATATTCTATACAAGATGCCACATCAAAGACAAGGTATGTAGCATGATCATTGATAGTGGTAATGGCACAATGCGGCTATTACAATCTTGGTATAAAAGTTGAGTTTACCTACTGTAAAGCACCCAAAACCATATAAACTTCAATGGTTGAATCATTGTGGGGAGCTTAAGATAAACAAGTAAGTGCTAGTTTCATTCTCAATTGGAAGGTATAAAGATGAGGTTTTGTGTGATGTATTGCCTATGCATACTGGACACATTCTTTTGGAAAGACCATGACAATATGATAGTCATTCAAAGCATGTTGGATTCAATAATAGATATTATTCTGTAATGAATGGGAAACCAATAACTTTTATGCCATTAACAACTAGGCAAGTGTATAAAGACCAAATGAGAGTTAAAAGGGAGAGTGACACAACAAGAGAAAGTGACGCTAAGAGTAGTAAAAAAAAGAGTGAAAAAAAGGAGTGGTTGATCTCAAGAGAGAAAAAGAAATAACTTTGAATGGAGAGGAAAAAGGAGAAGATTAAGAGTGTGGTGAGAGAAAAATTAGGAAGTATGCAAGCTTTTATGCAAAAGAGAGTGATGTCAAGAGGGTTATGTTTCCAAACAAGCCAATGATTGTAATATTATAAAAAGAGACTTATTTTAATACTAACAAACTAAACATTTCTTTGCCTAGTGTCATTTCTTTATTGTAGGAATTTGAGGGCGTGTTTCTTGAAGATGTTCCTAGTGGATTGCCACCTATTGGGGGAATAGAAGATCAAATTGATCTTGTTCCTTATGCTTGAATTCCAAACTGACTAGCTTATAGAAGTAATATTGAGGTTCAAAGGCAAGTTAAGGAGTTGATGGAAAAAGTTATGTAAAGGAAAACATGAGTTCATATGCATTGCCAATACTTCTTGTGCCTTAAAAGGATGAATCTTCGAGGATGTGTGTTGATTGTAGAGCTATCAACAACTTAATAATAAAGTACAGAAATCGTATACATAGGCTTGATGATATGCTGGACAAATTATATGGATCACATGTTTTTAGTGAGATTGATTTGAAAAGTGGTTATTATCATAGTAGGATACAAGAAGGTGATGAATGGAAAACTACTTTTAAGACTAAGTATGGTTTATATGAATGGCTTACCATGCCATTTGGTATTAATGACGCGCCAAGTAATTTTATGAGGTTAATAAATCATGTATTGCGTGCATTTATAGGCAAATTTGTTATGGTCTATTTTGATGATAATTTATAGTCAAAATATTGTTGAGCATTTAGAACATTTAAGATTTGTTTTGAATATTTTAAGAAAAGAGAAGCTTTATGCCAATCTTAAAAGTGTTCTTTTTATATGGATATGATTGTTTTTCTTGGTTTTATTGTAAGGAAGGCAGGTGTTGAGGTTGATGAAGAAAAGGTAAAAGCTATCCAAGAATGGCCAATACCTAATTCCATCGCAGAGGAAAGAAGTTTCCAGAGGTTGGCTAGATTTTATAAGCATTTGTGAAAGATTTTAGCATCATTGTAGCACCACTTACTGAAACTATAAAGAAAACTATTGGTTTTTAGTGGGATAGTGATCAAGAGCATGCATTCAATTTGATTAAAGATACGTCATATTCAACACCTTGTTTATCATTTCCTAACTTTTCAAAAACTTTTGAGATTGAGTACGAGGCCTCAAGAATAGGAATTGAAGCTGTTTTGATGCAAAAGAAGCATCCAATTGCCTATTTTAGTGAAAAACTCAATAGGGCAGTTTTGAATTACCCTCTGACAAGGAGCTATGTTGGACCCCTTTTTGGAGCCTAACATCTGGAGTCGTAAACCGTGAGCATATTACCCTGTAGGATTATTTCAATGAACCTTCATTAACTATCATCCTACAAGTGTGGTGTGTCCACACCAGTCAATCACTAAAATCACAATTTGACTTCTTCAAAACAATTGTAGTTCTAAGTCTCTAGTTTACTTTGAAGTAAGAACCATCTCAATCGGAGCTCTATAGACCAAGATATGCTTAAGAAACCAAAGTATGCTCATACCCCCGTCGTGCTCTTCCAACCGACCCCTCAATTTCTTTCCATCAATATTTTTCACATAAACCCAAAAGGCTACCAAATTTTATAGAGAAATATAAAAATGTGTTAGAAATCTATTGGTTTAAGAATCACTTCATTTGGAGGTCGGAAGATGAAGTTATGTCCAAAAGAACCAAACATGATTTTGTCCTCAATCATACTAAACCTGTTTCGGGACAATTAACATAACTTTCACTAGAGATATCTGAGTAAGGTCATTCTTTGACAGTTTGAAAGAGGGCTTCTATATCTACAACTTTAATGAAGACCCCAAATGAGATTCTGACATTTAAAGGGTCAAAAATGCAAATTTCCAAAAGTGTACAGCAGACATACACAAGGCTGGGATATATGTCCGTTAAACGGACATACACGAGGCTGAGGGCCTTTCCAGACCCAAGAAGGTCCGTTTAATGGACCTAATGTCTGTTTAACAGACATGGACGAGGCTGGGGGTCCTCACAGATCTAAGAAGGTCCATTTAACAGACCTAAAGTTCGTCTAACGAACATAGGTGATACAAAACTCCCTCCAAAGCCTCTCCAATGGTTCTTACATCCATTCTAACATTACTTTCACTCATAATCTTCTCAAATTCACCTCTTCTAGTGCAATACCACTTCATATCAATTCAAACACTAAATTGATCTCATAAAACTCTTAAATCTCAACTCATTTGATTTATCACATTCAACTACATCTCATCATTTACTATAGTTGTCCTGATATACCTTTTATGCAACATTACAAACTTATGATGATCATATCTCTCAACTACGATATCCAAAAATTGCATACTTTATACCGTTGAAAAACTAAGAGGATAAGCTACAAGTTTTAAGAAGACAACTTTATCTAATTCATCATATATTAATGCAGTTTTTCCCCTGAAATCAGAACACAATTCCCCCTATGAAAAACTTGAAATTTTTAATGTAAAGACTTGAAAAGTCATAAGCAAACATAATGTATATACATTTCATTAACATCAAAAGATAAAAGTTTTACAACGCTTTAGTGGGCATTTCAAGCCACCTTACATCATAATCCAAAATACAAATTTTACAAGAACAATAATTGCTCAAATTGAGACTAAAGCCTTACTTTACATACTCTAGTTTTAACAACAAAATGTACAAATTGGAGTGATGCCTTGACTCTCGACTCGATCACTCGATATCTTGCTCATCACCTAAAGATAGGAAGGAACGGGGGGTGAGCATAAAGCTTGTGGGTAACAGTTTTATAATCGGTAACAATCAAAAACCATTGAAAAACTTCATGATCATAGCAAATTCTCATTGAATCATAAAACACAAAATTCTCAAATTCTCAACTTGTCAAACCAATTCAAAATTCACATAAGTCATGTACCCATCAAACTTAGCAATACATTGTAATCACATAAACACATCAGAATGGTTTGGGTAGGTCCGTAACATGACGTATTAACACAATTCCATAAAATGGTCTTGTGTAGCCGTGAACATAAAGTACTATTGCAATCCCACCTAATGGTTTTGCATAGCCGTGAACTTAAGGGAGTCCATAAACGTGCTCCAAGCCACTAGCGGGTAGGCGGGAGAAGCCTTTAGTCAAAGTGCACTTGACAAACAGAACATACCACTACAAACCCACATATCATGTTATTCATGACTTGAAAACTGATTACCCAAATGGGACATTTCGAAAACTTGTTTTTTATGAGCACGAAATATTTCATATGCATTTCCATCATCAATTCAAAATTCATCAACCAAATTCCTATACAAAAACATGTGACACATTCTTAATGCATTTAAAGAACAATAAATGCATATTTACAAGGTAGTTGGAAATCATTTAATTCCATTTATTTGAAAGAAACATTAATGGTTTATTAACTCAATTATAAAAATGTAACCCACCTTAATTTTCTTGCTTAAAAACTTGCTCAAGGATATGTCTCCTCTTGCTCCTCTTGCCTCCCTTCAACATTGGAAAAAATCCCCATTCAATAGAAATTCAAATTGGAAAACCCAAAGAAACCTATGCATGAAATCGACCCTAGAATACTTAAACCCGTGCATTTCCTAAGCTCTTTGAACCAAAACCCTTCCAAAAATCTGAAAGATTAAACATAAACTTACCTTGAATCTTCACCAAACAATGAGTTTCTTGGCTCTAATGGAAGCTCTTCTCTTCCTCACTATTTTTCCCTTCTTGAATACCCTCAAAATCTCTCTTGAAGGATAAGAAAAAGGGAAACCTAGCTTGTTTTCTCTTCTTTCACTCTTTTCTCTCTTTTTCATATTTTTCTCTCTTCTTCACCCCTCACTCACGTTTTATCTCTTCTTCAAATGCAAGACAACAATTTCTTCTTCCTTTTTATACCTTTAATGAATCTAAAATGTCCAATTTATCCTTCCTTCAATGCCTAAAGACTTTACAACTTAAGTGACTTGCCAAATTTGCCCTTACACACTCTTACCACATTAATTCTAACCTACCAAATCCTACTAACATTGAAATGTCAATTACTCCAAAAATAATTAACCTATCAAGACCTCAAAATTAATTTAAATCATGCTTATTATTCAATAAAAAAATTTCGGAGGCCAACAAGCTATATGCTTTAACGAGGGCATTGCAAATTTGGAAACACTACCTTTAGCCTAAGGATTTTGTAAAACATACAGATCATAAATCATTGAAACATCTCAAGGGACAAGATAAGTTGAATTAAAGACATGTCAGTGGATGGAGTTCATTGAAACATTCCTGTATGTCATAAAGTACAAGCAAGGTAAGGAGAACATTGTGGTTGATGCATTGTCAAGGAGGTATGTACTCTCTAAACTTGATGCAAAATTACATGGTTTTGAGTACATTAAAGATTTATATGCTAATGACCATGAATTTTCTAGCATATTTAGGGCATATGATAATGGAGCATTTGGTAAGTTTTTTTAGCATAATGGTATCTTTTTTAGAGAAAGTAAGTTATGCATTCCTTAATCTTATTTAAGGGAATTATTAGTGAGGGAGGAACATGGTGGGGGTTTAATGAGGCATTTTGGGATTAGAAAAACCTTAGATGTTTTGAGTGATCACTTATTTTCGCCACACATGAAAAGGGATGTAGAGAGACTTTGTGAGAAGTACATTACTTGTAAACAAGCTAAGTCTAAAGTTATGCCTCATGGTTTGTATTTTCCTTTACCCATACCTAGTGAACCTTAGGTCAATATTTCTATGGATTTTGTTTTAAGTTTACTTAGGTCAAAGGGGGGAAAGGATTAAATTTTTATTGTTTAAATTTTCATTCCATGCTATAAAGTTAAAGATGCAGCACATATGGCTCTTTTGTTCTTCAAAGAGATTATGCGTTTGCATGGTATTCCAAAGAGTATTGTTAGTGACAAAGATGTGAAGTTTTTAAGCTAATTTTGGAAGACTTTATGGGCGAAGATAGAAATTAAGTTATTATTTTCAACAACTTATCATCCCTAAACCGATGGTCAAATTGAAGTTATTAATAGGAACTTATCTACCTTATTGTGTGCCATTATAAAAAGGAATTTGAAGAATTGGAAGGAGTGTTTGTCCTATTTTAAATTTGCTTACAATAGGAGTGTCCATTTAGAAACAAAATACTCTCCTTTTGAAGTTGTGTATGGGTCTAATCCATTGACGCCATTAGATTTGATGCCAATAACAATTAAGGAAAATGTTAGTTTGGATGGAAAGAGGAAGGAATATTTGATCAAGGCATTGAGAAAGTAAGTCTGAATAATAAGAAGCGGACCAAGCAATATGAAACTCAATATAATAAGGGAAGAAAGAAAGTGATATTTGAACCTAGTGATTAAGTTTGGGTACATTTGCATAAGGAAAGATTTCCATAATGAAGACAGTCAAAGTTGCATCTTAAAGGAGATGGTCCATTTCAAATGCTTGCAAAGATTAATGATAATGACTACAAGTTGGATCTTCCAAGTGAATATGTAATGTAAGTGCTACTTTTGATGTTGTTGGTTTTGTCTCTCTTTGATGCAAGTGATGATTCGAGGACAAATCCTTTTGAAGAGTGGGGGAATGGTGAGAACCAAGCTAGTACAATCAAAGTTCTAAAGGATCCAGTGAGCATTTAAGGAGGCCCAATTGCAAGAGCCAAAGCCAAAAAGATAAGGAAGTTATAAAAGGGATAGAAGGGATATGGACTAAACAAGCTCTAATTAGCTTAGAAAGAATTGAAGGCCTAATAAATTTGATCTAAGACGATTCAAGGAGCCTAATGAGTGTCTAAGTTATTTCAATATATTCCAACCATTCTAAGACATGTTCAAACAGACCAAGATTTGTGGGAGACATTTAAAAAATGTGCAAGTTGTCCCAACAAATTAGGAGTGGTTTTTGGTATCAAATAATGCTTTTTATGCTTAAAAATGTTTACAAGTTATCTCAACAAATTAAAAGTGATTTTAGGCATCAAATAATATGTTTTCCTCTTGTTTTTTTAATCCAGACCAGCTGTTAGGATTGTGTTCACACTATGATTAGCTTGAATCAAGCGTTTCACATTACGATTAACTTAAATCATGGCTGATTTTTTATTCTGGTCAAATTATTTGATTAAGGTGATTTCTTAGTTAATTACTTGAAAGCTAATGCCCATATAAAGGCAAGCATTGTATTACTCAAGAAACTTTAGAAAAATTCAAAATTAATTTGAGTGAGGTTAATTCCTCATTGGTTCTTTTGGCAACTTGTGAACTTATCAAGATTGTTATCTTAAGGCATTCAAAACCTATCCTATACCTTTGGTTCTTGTCTTTTATAGACATCGAGTCAAGGTTTATCTATCCTAAAACTTTTTTTTTTAGCTTTCTTGGGTTTCTTGCTTCCTGTTTTGTGTGGAAGAGGAGCTAAGGGGGATAATTGTTGCTATTGGGTCTAGAAGAGCTGGGCCAGTTGGGCTCCTTAGTTATGCGATTTGGTCCTAATTTAGACTCAAATTTTGTGTGGAAGAGGAGCTAAGGGGGATAATTGTTGCTATTGGGTCTAGAAGAGCTGGGCCAGTTAGGCTCCTTAGTTATGCGATTTGGTCCTAATTTAGACTCAAATTCTGTGGCCAAACTTATGGCTTTATATACAATGCAAGGCTTATGTATCCTCATATTTTCTTTAAGGTCCTTGCATAGTCCATTTAGGAAAACGCCCAACAAGCAATGGTTTGGCTAGTTAGACACTCTTAGAGACCATTTTGCAAACTCTTGACGATACTCCTGAATGGTATCGGTTTAGCAGATGTTGTATAAGTGTTCATCTGGGTTTTGAAACTTGGCTTAACCGTAATTTTCCTGCAATGCCTTAAAAATTTCATCCCAATAGATAAGGTTCGGTCATTGTTTATCCATGAAAATAAATCAGTGCATCTCCTTCAAGGTACATAGTGGCAATATTGACCTTGAGTTCATCTGGGGTTTAGTAGTAGTGAAAATATTTCTCTATTTTGAGTATCTAACCATGGGGGTTGCCACCTTGAAATCGTGGAAATTCCATTTTCGTAAGTGGATGCAGAGACGGACTCCTTTTCCACCACAGATTATCAACATCTTCGGCTTCGACTTCTGACCAAATCAATTGCTGTGGTTCTCGAGAGTTGGGGGAAGCTCCTTTGCCTTGCCCTTATTGGTTGTTGCTGGAACGGAATCAACTGGCATCGCTCCACTGGCAGTGGCCTTAAGTGCCACCACCTCTCTTACTAGTGTATCCAAGATGTGAAGTCAGGAGGCAATTGAAGCGAGTTGTATCGCTATGGAGCCTATGTTTGGTGATGCGAGTCGTAGGGTGGTGTTTTGTGGCTTAGGAGGAGGGTTAGTGTAAGGTTTTTTTGTTTCAGGTTAACGACTGAAAGAAAATGTGGAAATCATTCTAGATCCAGCGGGCTCTAATACCAAAATGATAAAAAACTGAATATAGAACATAATGGAATAAATGTAGAGAACAAAAAATAAATATTTATTAGCTGCAAAAAAGTGTAAGAATCTTGACTAATGACAACCAATAAAACCAATCCAATTTGAGAGGACAAATCTCCAACTTAAAATTCAAATGAGAATACAAGGCGTGCCTAACTAAACAATTCCTAAGATATTTATAGTAGATATCCCGAAGTATCATTTGCTAACAAAAATAACTAAGTTCTTAGAAACTAGGAGCTAAAGGATGAAAGGAGTATTATTTGCTAACAAACATAACTAAATTCCTAAAAACTAGAAGATAAAGGATGAAATGGTAAAGCTAGAGTTGTGGAAAATATGCAGGCAATTACTCAGCCACATGTGGGTCGTGTAGACCCAACATTTGGCAAAGTTAGAATTGGTCTTCTACCATATGCTCCTTATCACGTGCTCTCTATTTTTTCCTTGAATAAGTATGCAAGGGTAGAATTATATCAGTTCTCCTTACATTGCTTGTACTTGATGACATATGTGAATGTTTTAAAGAATTTCATCCACTTAGCATGTCTTTTGTTCAACTTAGCTTGTCCCTTAAGATGTTTCAATGATTTATGATCTATATGTATCACAAATTCCCTAAGCCAAAGGTAGTTTGCCAAGTTTGCAATGCCCTCACTAAAGCATATAGTTCCTTGTCAAAAGTCGAGTAATTCAAAGCTGCCCTATTGAGTTTTTCTCTAAAGTAGGCAATTGGATACTTCTTTTGCTTCAAAATAGCTCTAATACCTATTCTTGAGGTATCACACTCAATCTCAAAAGTTTTTGAAAAGTTAGGCAATGTTAAACGAGATGTTGAACACAACATATCTTTAATCAAATTGAATGTATGCGTTTTATCATTACCCCATTTAAAACCAATAGTTTTATTTGTAATTTTAGTGAGTGGTGCCGCAATGGTGCTAAAATATTTAAAAAAACTCCTATAAAAGCAAGCTAACCTATGGAAACTTCTTACCTCTATGATGGAATTAGCCGTTGGCCATTCTTGGATAACCTTTACTTTTTTGTTCATCAACCTTAGCACTTGCCCCACTTATAATAAAACCAAGAAAAACAATCCTATCCATGCAAAAAGAACACTTTATAAGATTGGCACAAAGCTTCTCTTTTCTCAAAACATTCAATACAGATCTTAAATATTCTAAATTCTCATCTATATTCTAACTATAAATTAAGATATCATCAAAATAGACCATAACAAACTTGCCTATGAATGCATGCAACACATAATTCATTAACCTCATAAAAGTATTTGGTGCATTAGTCAGACCAAATGACATTACAAGCCATTTATATAAACCATACTTATTATTAAAAGCAATTTGCCATTCATCACCTTCTCGCATCCTAATTTGATAATAATCACTTTTCAAATCAATCTTATTAAAAGCATATGATCCATGTAATTCATCCAGCATATCATCAAGCTTAGGGATATGATGTCTATAATCTATTGTTTTATTGTTGATAACTCTACAATCAATACACATTCTTTGAAATCCATCCTTTTAGGTATAAGAAGTATTGGTAACTCACAGGGACTCATGTTCTTCCTTACATACCCATTTGCCATCAACTCCTAAACTTGCCTTTAAAGCTACTTTGTCTCATCGGGATTACTTTTATAAGCTGGACGGTTTGAAATTGAAACACCAGGAACAAGATCAGTTTGATGTTATATTCCCATAATAATAAGTGGCAATATGCTAGGAACATCTTCTGGAAACATGTCCTCAAATTCTTGCAATAAATAAACAGTAACACTAGGCAAAGAAATTTTAAGTTTGTTAGTATGAAAATAAGCCTTTTTGTATAACAGTACAATCATTGACTTATTTGAGAATACAACCTCTTGATATCACTCTCTTTTGCATAAAAGCTTGCATGCTTCATAGTTTTTCTCTCACCACATTCTTGATATTCTCCTTTTTCCACTCCACTCAAAGTTACTTATTTTTCTCTCCTCTCAAGTTTGGCCACTCCTTTCTTTTCACTCTTTTTTTTTTACCACTCTCAGCTTCACTATCTCGTATTGTGTCACTCTCCTTTTAACTTGATCTTCATACTATTATCTAGGGGTTAATGGTACAATAGTGATTGGTTTCTCATTCATTGTAAAAGAATATTTGTTATTGAATCCATTATGCACTGCATGCGTATCATATTGCCATGGTTTCCCTAAAAGAATGAGTCCAATATACATAGGTCACATAAATCCTCTTCTTTATACCTTCTAATTGAGAATGAAACTAGCACTTGCTTGTTTATCTTAAGTTCCCCATAATCATTTAACCATTGAAGTTTATATAATCGTTGGTGCTTTGTAGTAGGTAAACTCAACTTCTCCACCAAGGTTAGGCTAGCCGCATTTGTGCAACTATCACTATCAATGATCATGCTACATACCTTGTCTTTGATGTGGCATCCTCCAAAGACGACATAGATTCATCATCTAATTCACTTTCAATCTCAACATCTCCATTCTCGCTCAAAATCATCACACATTTGTTTGGACATTAAGAGGCAATATGGCCTGTTACCAAACATTGAAAACACTTAGGGTGCGTTTACTTTCTGAAAATTCTCTAGTTTTCTAGAAAATTTTTTCATAAAATAGAAAAAAATTAGAAAACATGTTTATTAATAAAAAAAATAGATCAATTTTTCAAGAAAAGTGTGTTTTCTATTTTCCCAATTTTCTAGGAAATTAGAAAACTACTTTT
>JANIPN010000218.1:52926983-52950547 GCA_027478595.1 Erythroxylum anguifugum
AATTAAAAGTAAGCAACTGAATGTGGCCTAAGCCCTCTCAAAGAGTCCAAGCCCATCTGACTATTAAGCCCATTCATCTTAATAATTAAAAGAAAAAAGAAAAACGCTAGGGGAGTCGTCTTCAACCTCGAGCCGAGTCACGCCCGACCCAGCTGGAGCAGACGGAGCCTTGACGCTCCAGACCACAGGAGGAGGCCGGAGCTCGCACGGATGCCGGCGTTGGGACGACGCCGACGACGTAGAACGCACGAGGGGTCAGAAACTCGACCGTGGTACGCCTCCCGAATGACGACGTCCGAAGCTCTTCATACGGTCGTCGTCCCGCTTGCTCCTTCATGGTCCAGACGACGTCGAGTGCACCAAGAATGACGACAGAACGATTTTAACGTCTCAATGAGGGCCAAAATGTTGAAAAAAATCAACACCCTCAATACATATATATATTTTCGGCAGAAAACGCAACCTAGAAAACAGAGTATAACAGAGGAATTTATTTCGGTGGTTTTCAGTAGTTCGATGGCAAGACAAAGGCAAGCAAAAGGCTCTGATACCAAATGTAAACTCAACCATACATTTCATATAGATCATAAACGTATAAAACATATGCATTAAACACACATATATAACCGTAATATATATGTAAAAACAATGTGGAAACTTAAACTAAATACCATATACCTCCAGCCATTGCCTCCACCGTAGATCTGAAAGTTTTGTTGAAGATCTGATTTTCTATCCTCTTCCTAAAGCAAGCTCGATGCTGCGCTCTCTTGATGCTAGGCGAGGACAGGACCGAAGAGGTTGTTTTTAACAACCAAAAAATCACTTAATACTCTCTGATCATCACAGAGAAAAAGAGTTGGGTAGATGGGCAATCGAAAATAGTGGGCAGGACAAATGCAACGCGTAAATGGACTACCTTAATAATGAGCATAAAACTTACATTTCAGCCTATAATCGCATCATTTTGAAGCTAATCTTAACTAGGAGCACTATAATATTCAGATTGGATATTTCATGAAATTTTTTATTGAAGATATTAACACAAAACTGGACGAAAGAGGGATGAAAATATACTTATCCTCAACAATATTTTTTATTTTTAGAATCTTTGAATTTTCAAAGAAAGATCCTATATAATAATGCATACGTACCCTCCTCAGGGATTAGGCAATCTTATGCCTGGACATACATAAAGTCAACTTTTTCTTTTGTCAAGAGATGATTTTGCCATTGATATGCGTGACATCTCTAAATAAAATAGTTTGATTCCATCAAGAAAAGAAAAAAGATAATAGGATTGTGACTTTAATTAAATATTCAATCCTCTGCTCTGGAAAACGAATTTCTAGACATCCGTCGCTGAGAACGTGTACTTTAATTTCGGTGAATCATTTATATACAATTTTTGTTTAATTGTCCTTCCAAATCTTGAATTCAAGTTGAGGCCTTTCTTCAATTTCAATTCCCCTATAGTTATCATTACAACATTAAATTGACTCTCGCAGCATTACAAGTCAACACTTACAGCAATACAAAATAAATTCCAACCATCCAAGTTGATTGTTCTTTGTCATACTTGCCACCCTAGCATTTGGAATCTGCCTTCGTGTCTCCCATCAATTGCAAAGGAAAAAAAGTTCCAACCTTTTCTTTATATACTTTTAGTCAATGTCGCATCTTTATTACACCAGCCTAGCTCTCAGTTAAAATCTAATCTAGGTTCTCCACATCAGCTATAGACTACGCTACTGGGAAACACTGTAATTTGTATGACGTTACTTCTCGGAAATCCTTTTCATATTTTTAGCAATTATCTTTAATTGTATGTCTTAATTTTATTATTAAATGATTTTTAAAGTTTTTAGGAAATTTTGTTCTTAAATTTTAAAATTACTTGGCTCTTGTTTAAAAAATTAATGATATTTATACTACTTTCAAAAAGTTAACCTTAAACTGATAATTAAATCTAAAATACGAATTATATTATAAGTACTTTGTCTAACATTTTTGTCTTTTTATATTTTAAAACTAATGATCTATGTTTCTGCTTTTGCATTCCTCCATTTGAGCATTTTATTTCTATATAATCTTATATTATAGGAGCCCATGTCAAGTAGAAACCAGATAATGGTATTCACGTTCCCCTTAATGATGTATTCTAATGGAGAAAATTACGTACATGGATGGTTGGTTCAGTTGAACTATTTATCGATTATTTATTTCTGCTTCAAATTAATATAGTTTCCTTGGTGAAGTATTAGTAACTTAGTGAACTAATAAGGAAAAGATTGTTGACTTCCTTATAATCAAAGCAAGACAGAACTTGTTACAACCTGCACAACGAAGATATATGGGATTAAGCATGTCCTTGAACTGAAATCTCCAACATTTTATTGACCAAACAAATGTTTTGACGCAACAAAAGGATGCTTCCTGGAAAGTAAGGCTCTGGCTGTGTAAATTTTGTGAGGCGATGCTATATCTAACGCAAGTCTTAATCCGGATTCAATACATTATTTATTCTCTTTCATGGAAAGTCTTAATCCAACGTCGACAAATCCAAGTGTTGGATCCAACTTCTTACATTAACAGGAACGATTTGTCTTATTCCTTGGTGGAGAAATTGTGGACAAAATAGTTGGTATCAGCATAGTATCTAACAAGAATTGTATCAACCTTGTTGTTGATGCAAAAAAAGCTTGTAAAACTCACAATAAAAGATTGACAGCTAAGTTTATATGATTCAAAGATCGAAATTTACATTAATACATGCCCATAAGCAAACTTGTGGTTTGATTAGGTGAGGCTATTATCTTAACCTTATCTCACTGTAATCAACTAATTTTGAACCGAGAATTTAGCATGATTCTTAACATTTTCTTTCGGTTCAGACAGAAAACAAAAGGCATGGGTAATTAAGTCGTGGGTTTCTTTGGCGTGTTGAAGTTCTTGATGGTACGTGATGTCAACGCAAAGGGGCAAACTTACTTTGATTCAGTCAATGGTAAACGTTATAAAAAAGACGAAGTTGTTTGTTTGAATGTGGGCAACTCCTACAAATAAGGAACAACTGTTTCCTATAATTTTGTTAGTAAAGCTTCTCGTCTCTAACTCATTAAACAAAATAATCAAACTTACTTTTCTTACTAATTATATATTCCCACCTGATTTTACCTTGCTATATTTTAAGGTGAGTTTGATTTATCTAAATAAAAAAATATATGTTTTAATTTGATACAAAATCTTTCTAATAATTCTTTTAACTTGAATGAGTAAGATATACAAAATATTTCACGCAGTTTCATTTATTTTAAATAATATCTTTATAACTTTATATTGTTAAAAAAGATTGTGGTGTTAACATCTTTTAAAAAGAATTTATGTTAAACATTTGTCAAGTTATTTTAATAAAAATTTTATGAACATATTATTTCAGAATTTATATAATTAATTATACCTTAAGATGCTTTTAAATAATTTTAAATAATAAAAATTTAAAACAAATAAGATTCATATCATTTCTAATATTTAAAATCTCGGTCATTCTGGTAAAGGTAAGGTTAATTGTATGCATTCAAGAAAAAAAAAACTATATATGGTACCTAAATTGTCATTTATAAGCATTATAAATTAACAAGCATATTCCATCGCACTTGTCTAATTAATGGTTACTTCTTTATATAACCATCCTGACAAGAAATGAGATTCGACTTCTAGAACATCCTTCTTCTTTTTTTTTTATACAAAGGACGAGAAACAACAAAACAGCCTAACTAGAGCAGCCAACGGTTGTACAAAAGGCCGCGCTGATCTCGAAGAAGCTAAACCCTGATAAGAGGCGGAGGTGCTTGCGGCATATGCAGTCTGGGCCGTGAGAGCATAGCGAGGGAGGCCAGACTGTCCGCACACTAATTACCTTCCCGAAACACACGCTGGATCTTTACTTCTGACGTCCGATGAATGTGATCACAGGTACCTGTCACCAACGTAGAAAGCTCATTAGTCTTTGTCGATAAGCAGTGATGCAAAACTCAGTTATGTTCTAGGATAGGGTTTAACTTAACCTCACTTGCTATGTACAAAACTCAGTTATGTTCTAGGATAGGGTTTAACTTAACCTCAAATTGTTTTACCAACTTGTTTATTGTCTGATAAACAAGTTGGTAAAACAATTAAATAGTAAATCGGAACAACAGTTTAGACATAATCATAATAATGAGGTCTAAACGTCGTAATTTAAAAGTCTGCTACTAGTTAACGTGGAACTCCAGCTAGACACAGGACATCACTTTCCTGTATTAAATGACCAAATGGTCCCCAAGCCTCCACTTCTTCGGCTTTAAGAGTACAAGATCCGAACCCAGGGATTAACTACACATGTATCGTCACACACGTGAACGTCTATCTAAATTCAACTCTGTTCATAATGAGTTGAACCCACATAAAGTTCAAACGTTTCTTTCTATCCCGACCATACCATACAAAGATGAGGAACAATCATTCTGAAAGCTTCCTCATGTTCATTTTCTTTGTCTCCCTGTCCATGAAAATGGCCATAGCGCAGAACAGCACAACAATTCCAGTGAATGTAGGAGTCATTCTGAACCTTGACGTTGGATTCGATAAGATGGTGTTGAGCTGTATTAACATGTCTATTTCAGATTTCTACTCCGTTCATGGTGACCAATATAAAACCAGGTTGGTTCTCACCACCAGAAACTCCAAGCAGGATGTTGTGGGAGCAGCTGCCGCAGGTTTAATTCCATTCTGACTCTTTTCCATTGCTTCCATTGTCCGTTTGTTCTTGCTTTTTTGCTCATTATCGTTTGGAAATATAGCTATGGTGCAAAAGTAATTGGCAGTCGTGTTGTCTTGGACATTTTGCAGAAGGGGACTTATGAATTATCTGAACCTATAATTTGTTCGATGACTTTGTGTTCCTTCTGTTTAAACAATATCATCCTCTGAAGTTTTTGTTTTGATACACAATATTACTAGCCTCTGTGAAAAGTATGACCAATCTAGCTAGTATAGCAAAATACCTTTTACCGTTCCGCACCGGTGTAGATTCTCTAGGGTTGATCTTGACTTCACACATCTCACCGTTTACCGTAGGCAAAACGTAGTAGCTAGAGGAATTACTCTTCGCAACCTCGATATGAAAACAGTAGCGAACATGGTATGGCTTTTTTGTTAGAGCTTGTATAGCATTTTAATATGTATGAGTATGATAATATAACTAAGTGTAGGGATGATTACACAATTTTCATTTAATATTTTTTTGAAATGTAATTTTCATTTAATATATTTACATCACGGTGCATTTATAAGTTCATATATATATATATTAGATATTCCACGGTGAAATCTTTGAGATACAATGTTATTCAAATATTAGATATAAGATGCAAGGGGTTGACTAATAGAATGGTTGCTTGGTCAACTATATCTTCTAATAAAACCGTATCAAGTTCGTAACCTTGAACTGGAAGTCTTCTATTTACACGTACGAGAATGGTATAATATAGGTAATTGATAATACCTTAGAGCTCGTTACCTTTAAACGATGTTTGCATGCAGTTATTCATGTACTTAAATATGTATGTATTTGACTTCTTAAATTCAATATAGGCATGGATTAATTATCCGTTAATAATTAAGGGACACTAAATAGGGAGAATTACATTACCTCATGAATGATGATGTGAACTTTGGGGGATGTTTTCATTAACACGACATATCTTTGTCTTTTTTTTTCAGAAAGAAAATTAAAACTGTAGAGTCTTGTTTTGAACAGAGTAAATTTTGGACCAAATACTAGTTGCATAGTGAATAGAAAGAGGAATTAGGTTCAGTCTTGTGCTTACCAAGCTCTTAGTCAGAAACAGCAGGCTATACGAGTTGTAGAGTGGAAATGATTGGACGCAAACAAAACGTTGACTTCAGATTGCCACCATAATGTGTAGGACAAAATATAAACCTGTTTTTTCTACAGAAAAAACGTGGGATTATTTAATGATCAAATGGTATTATTTTGAAAGAGAAATACCAGAAGTCCTAGTCAACTTCAGTTGGATCAAAAATTTCTTTAGGGATAAAACCTAGTTAATTAATTTAGCATAGACTAGTTAATAAAACCTAGAGGCATAAGATTAATTTTTTCAAGAGAATTATGAAATGATATATTTATGACATAAAAGTTAAAAGTTGAAATGTTCCCTTACATTTACATTTCCTGCATCAATTAGTTGTTAATTTATTTAGCATTTTGCTAAAGACTAACATATTCTTAATTCGACAAATTCTTAAGTTAAACAAGTTTCATTTTAACTTGAAGCTATTTGAGTAAAAAATCACATTGCAAAATTGTTCGTGTGAAAATGGCAGGCCTAGATTTGATAAAAAATGTGGAGGTGAAGGCAATCCTAGGGCCACCAACATCTATGCAGGCCAGTTTTGTAATTGACATGGGAGCAAAAGCTCAGGTCCCCATTATCTCATTTACTGCTTCAAGTCCTTCACTGAGCTCTCTCAGGAGTCCCTTTTTTATTCAAGCCACACAGAACGATGCAACTCAAGTGAAAGCAATAAGTGCCATAGTCAAAGCTTTTCGATGGAGAGAAGTAGTACCTGTGTACGTTGACAGCGAATTTGGTGGTGGAATCATACCTTTTTTAACTGATGCTTTGCAAGCAGTTGATGTTCGTGTCCCTTACCGAAGTGCCATTTCTCCGACGGCCACTGACGATGAACTTGGTGAAGAGCTTTATAATTTAATGACTATGCAGACTAGAGTTTTTATTTTGCACATGTCTTCGCCTCTTGGTTCTCGTCTTTTCATCAAAGCTGATAAGGTTGGAATGATGGGTCCTGGATATGTTTGGATTATCACTGATGGGTTGGCTGATTTTTGGGGTTTCATGAATTCTTCAGTTGTTGATTCCATGCAAGGTGTGTTAGGAGTGCAACCTTATGTTCCCAAAACGAAAGAGTTAACAAGTTTTCGGAATCGGTTTAAAAGGAAATTCGTGCAGGATAATCCTGATATAGTGGATGCTGATTTAAATGTTTATGGTTTATGGGCCTATGATGCTATAACTGCATTGGCAATGGCTGTTGAGAAAGCTGGAACTACTAACTTAGGCTTCCAAAAGCCAAATGTTTCTAGTAATTCAACTGATCTTGAAAATTTTGGGGTCTCTCTGTCTGGTCTGAACATTCTTCAAGCATTGTCGGACACTAGTTTCAAAGGCCTCTCAGGAGATTTCAGCTTTGATAATGGACAGCTAAAGCCATCGCCTTACGAGATAATAAATGTGAATGGACAAGCAGCTAGAGGGATTGGATTTTGGACAGCAGAAAATGGACTAATCAGGAAGTTGTATACACCAATTATAAACAACACTTCAAGTACATATTCTACATCCAATTCCAGTCTTGCGCCTATCATATGGCCCGGAGAAGGCACTTTTATACCCAAGGGTTGGGAGATTCCCACAAACGGGAAAAGGTTAAGAATAGGAGTACCCGTGAAGAGTGACTTCACTGAATTTGTAAAGGTGAGAAAAGACCCTACTACCAACTCGTCCATTGTTGAAGGTTACAGCATCGATGTTTTTGAAGCTGTAGTGAAATTGCTGCCTTATGCTTTGCCATTCGACTACTTCCCTTTCGGGCTCCCTGATGGTAGAAGTGCTGGAACATACAATGATCTGGTGTATCAAGTATACTTGGGGGTAAAGCACTAGAGCTCCATAATACTTTTATTTTGATATTTAATTAAAATGTCAAATCTTTAGGCTTTGGCTAAATATCTCATTTCTTTCCCTAATAGCATGTTTGATCTTTGAGTGTTACCAACAGAATTATGATGCTGTGGTGGGAGATGCAACAATCAGATTAAACAGGTCCAACTATGTCGACTTTACACTCCCATACACAGAGTCTGGAGTATCAATGATCGTGCCTGTCAAAGATGATAAGAATAAAAATGCGTGGATTTTCTTAAAGCCTTTGACTTGGGATCTTTGGTTCGCTTGCTTGTGCTTCTTTGTGTTCACTGGATTTGTGGTTTGGGTTCTTGAACACAGAATTAATGAAGAATTTCGAGGGCCACTTTATTTTCAAGTGGGCACTAGTTTCTGGTTTTCCTTCTCCACTATGGTTTTCGCGCACAGTAATGTCCCCAAATCTTTGAGATAATTTAGAAATTATTGCAAAATTAATGCTGTTTATCTTAACTTATTTATCACTCCAAGTATTATATAATAATATCTTGAGCTTTGTCTTTTCCGATTGTTATACAGAGGAGAGACTCGTTAGCAATTTGGCAAGATTCGTGATAGTAATATGGTGTTTCGTTGTGTTGATTCTGACACAAAGTTACACAGCCAGTTTAACAAGTCTTCTAACTGTCCAAAAGCTCCAGCCCACAGTTACTGATGTGAAGGAGCTTATCAGGAATGGTGCTTATGTTGGCTACCAGGAAGGCTCTTTTGTTTTGGGACTCTTGAAAAACCTAGGTTTCGATGAATCCAAACTCTTGGCTTACAATACTGTGGAGGAATGGGACGCATTGTTTACTAAAGGAAGTGGCAATGGTGGAATAGCTGCAGCATTCGACGAAGTACCGTACATAAAATTGTTTCTAGCAAAGTATTGCTCCAAATATACCACCGTTGAGCCCACATTTAAAACCGATGGTTTTGGCTTTGTAAGTTCAATTCGCTCTCTTATTGTGTTTATTTTCTGATATTGGGTTGGTTTGCTTTTTGATCAATGTATCATTATTTCAGGTGTTTCCAAAGGGTTCCCCACTAGTAAGTGATGTTTCCAGGGCAATTTTAGGTGTGACCGAAGGAGAAACAATGAAGAAAATAGAAGAGAAATGGTTTGGCACAGAAGCAAGTTGTCCAGATCCAAGCACCTCTCTTTCATCCAACAGCCTCGGTATCGAAAGTTTCTGGGGTCTATTCTTGATTGCTGGTGTAGCTTCAGTTTTAGCTTTACTAGGATTCTTAGCCATGTTTATCCACGAACAATGGGACGTTATAATGCCAGCTGACTCCAGGTCATTAAGGCAAAGATCTATCAAATTGTTCTGGAACTTTTACAACAGGGACTTGTCTGCGCATACTATGAGAAGGAATGAAGTGAATGATTCACAAATTCAAAATGATCCTGTAGTTGGTGAACCAAGTCCATCGGCATATTCTGTCCGAACAGAATTTCCTGGTGAGCAGGATAGAGTTTCTTCAGAGAACGACGATCGGAATTCAAATGTTCGTCAACCACTTCAGGAGACATCATCTAATATTGAAGTCGCCATTCAAAATCATGAAAGACCAAGAGTTATTGAAATAATGCAAGATTGAGCACTGAATTGGATGACACCATACAAAGACGTCCATAGCCTTAAACTTGACATAGGAGTTGATGACCTTATAATGATGTTTATTTGATTAATATAATTATTTTAGTAAATTTTATGATACCTGTATTTGGTATTTGCTTAAATTAGTCCCGAGGAAAGTAGAAAGGAAAAAGACTTGAATTGTCTCATTAGAAGACGGTACCCTTGATATTACCAAATGTCTTGGCACACCAAACAGGTTCGTATCTTTCTTTTTCCTTTTGCCTATTCTTTCGATTGGATTACGGATTCTTGTCACTTCTAAAGCGTGTTGTTAACGTAATCTTATCCTTAATTGTAATGATATTATTTGGTTGTATTTGGCTTAGCTTTAGTGATATGATTTCATTGTAATTAGCTTAGATTTAGCCAAATTTATTGTTAGATTTCCTTATTAGTACCTATGACTAGTGTATTGTGTATAAATATCTCACTCGTGTATACTTTACAAACACACCTCAACATATATAATACATTTCTCTTGTGTACATTCTCAATTCTTCTCCTACTTTTTGTAACATGGTATCACGAGGTTAGGTTTAAATTTTTTTTTCTGGTCTCTAATCCTTCCGAAATCTTTTCCATTCGTTGATTTGTGGGCTTCATTGCCCTTGACCACGTCAGCATCCAGCCAGTTGCCACTTGACCTCACATGTAAGCTTGACCTACCACATCAGCAATCCGCTTCCACGTCAGCACTACTTTCCTTCCACATCAGCATTGACCATTAACCTTGACCGTTGATTTTTATGTCATCTTTATTCATTGACTTTGACCGCATTCTACCGCGTTGACCGTTGATTTTTTCTATACGTACCTCTTTTGCCTATTTTTTCCTATTGAATATGATTTTGCTCTTTGTTTAGTCTACTTTTGCCTTGAAAATGGTGAAATTGGATATTTCCCTACCAATCACAACAATTTTGGATGGTAGCAACTATAATTTGTGGGTCTAGGGTATGAAACACTTTCTGGCTAGATGTAAACTCTAGCGTATTATTATTGATGATATTGTTCAACCTAAACAGAGTTTAGAAGAAAGTGATGCCAAATTTGCTGAACGTCTTAGAAGATTAGGATGTCAAAAACCATCAGATTATCACCTAGTTTTACAACACCTCCATTCCCGACATTTATATCAAGTTTGAAACTCTTGATATAGCAAAAGAGAATTGGGATTTCTTAACAACTTGTTTCATAACTTCTGGTCTTACTTATTATTATCAATTTTGGAATACTCTGCATTCCTTAAAGTAAGCTCCTGACCAATCAATTAATGCCTTCCTAGGCAAAATTCAACCAATTTGGAATCAGATCACTCAAGCTAAAATTAGTGCAGAACATCTTCAATTGATCCAGGTTCTTATGGCATTTAGTCCTACATAAGAGTCTGTCCGTTCCTCCTTACTGCATCGCACTCTATTGCCTACTCTAAATGAAGCAATCAAAGAAATTATTTTTGAGGGGACTCGTCTTGGCCTAAACAAGTCTTCTCAATCTGATGTTGCTCTTGCTGTTGCTCGCCCCTTATCTCAAAAGTTACGTCCTCCCTTCTGGAAAAATTATCGACAGTTTGGACATCATTTTTCTACATGTCCTATGATTGAATGTCGCTACTGTCATAAGACTGGATATATTCTTAGCAACTGTCCTGTGCGACCACCAAAACCTAAGGAAGATTCTTTTAATACCAAAGGCGTTGTCTCTCAGCTTGGTTCTTCTCTGTAGCTGTTGTTGCTTTTAAGGGTCCTGCTAGTTTTACCATAAGTGATTTTAAGTCCTTACTTAAGCAGGTTATCTTTACTAATTCTTCTCCCACTGCACTCTCTGTCACTCCAGGTACTTCTTCTTGGCTTTTTAATTCTGCTTGTCATAACCATATAACCTTTGATTCTTCTGTCTTTTCTTTTAAAACACTTGTTTAGTCTCTTTGATACTATAATGCATATTTCTCACATTTGTCATGCATCTACTTCTAATCTTAGTCTCCCCGAGACCTATTTTGTCCCTACCTTGGCCTTCAATTTTATTTCTATTGAACAATTATTTGACCTTAAGTTCCACATTATTTTTTCTCCTTCTAGTTGACAGGTATAAGATTCGCATATGGGTAGAATCTTGGGAAGGGGAAGAAGGTCTGAAGATTGTTTGAACTAGTCTCTCTTCAACTTCCTAATCTAGTATCAGTTGTGACCATCTTTAACTCCTCTCTTTACTAGTGGCATTTTTGCTCAGGGCATGCTTTCCTTAGCAAACTTGGTTCCTTAGTTTCTCGTGGATTGTTAGGTTCAACTAAAAATGAGTCTTTTCATTGTCTTTAATGTCAACTAGCTAAATAACCTACTCGTTCCTTTAATATTAGTACTTTTTTTTCACATTCTTCTTTTGATCTTATTCATACTGATATTTGGGGACCTTTGCCTATTTTATCTATGAGTGATTATCAATATTTTGTGATCTTTATTGATGATTTTTCTTGATATACCTGGATTTATTTTTTGAAACATAGATCTGAACTACCATAGATGTACATCAAGTTTGCTACCATGGCCAAAACCCAGCTTTCCTATACCATCAAAACTTTTAGAACAGATAATGCAATGGAATATAAAGAATCTTCTATACTCTTTGCTTTCTTATAATAAAGTACCATGGTTCAACGTTCTTGTCTTGGTGCATCTCAACAAAATGGTAAAGATAAACGAAAACACTACCACATCCTAGATTATGTTCGTGCCCTTCTTCTATCTACCTGTTGTCCTAAAAAACTCTAGGGAGAAGCTGTTTTAACTATTGTGTATACTATTAGTCGCACTCCCACCTCCATCTTGATAATCTTTCCCCTTATGAACAACTTTTCAGTAAGCCCCCTAATTACCATCTTCTTAAACCTTTTAGGTGTGTTAGTTTTATTTTTCTACAACCTCATGAACATAATAAACTAGAACCTTATGCTTGTGTTTGTTGCTTCCTTGGGTATGGGATACAACATAAAGGTTGTCATTGTTGGGATCCGATCTCTAATAAAATTTGTATTTCAAGACATATTATCTTTTGGGAAGACACCCCCATTTTCCTCTTTGTCAACATTTCATTTATCTCATATCAGTCCTTTTAAATTCTTTACTGACAACTCTATAGCGCTATTTCCAAGCTTTGAAACAGATTTATCTCATGCGTCCAATCATCCTTTGCCTTCTGATCATGAATCTGTGGAGTCTGCTCAGCCTGTTGAAACTATACCAACTTCTGCTATTCAACTTTGACAATCTTCCTGGGTAAGAAAGACCCCTTATCATCTACAAGATTATCATTGTTTTTTCTGCTATTGTCAATTTACATGAACCTAACTCTTATCGAGAAGCTAGCTCTGACCCTCATTGGCAATAAGTTATAAATGAAGAACTTCAGGCTCTTGAGAAAACTCATACTTAGGACTTAGTTGATCTTCCTTAAGGTAAAACTACAATTGGATATAAATGGATTTATAAAATCAAAACTCACTTAGATGGTTCTATTAAGTGGTATAAGGCTCGTCTAGTGGTTAAAGGCTACACTCAAGAGTATAGGATAGATTATTAAGAAACCTTTTCCCCAGTTGCCCATATCTCTTCTGTACACAATCTTTTAGCTATTGCCATTGTCAAAAGATGGAAAGTTCTTCAAATGGATGTTAAAAATGTGTTTCTTAATGGGGACCTATAAGAGGAAGTTTATATGTTGCCTCCACCTGATTACTTTCGTCCTGCACATAAGGTTTGCCTTGTATAGGATAAAACAAACACCACGGGTTTGGTTTGTAAAGTTCAATTCCACCATTATCCAATTTGGATTTCATTCTAGTCCTCACAATTCTGCTATGTTTATTCTTCAGACTAATCAAGGAATTGTTATTCTTCTTCTTTATATGGACAATATAGTCATTATTGGGGATGATACTACTTGTATTACAGAGTTGCAGGGATATTTTAGCCACCATTTCGAGATGAAGGACCTTAGTCCTCTTGGCTATTTTTTGGGTCTTGAAGTTTCATCTACTTCTGATGGTTATTATCTTTCACAAGCAAAATTTGCGTTTGATCTCATATCTCGAGCTACCATCACTGATAGTAAAACTGTCTCCACTCCTTTGGAGCATAATGTCAAATTGACACCATCTGAAGGTATTCCGCTTTATAATCCCACTCTATATCAGTAACTTGTCGGTAGCTTGGTTTATCTCACTATTACCAGACCTGATCTGGCATATGCTATGCATTTGGTTAGTCAATTCATGGCTACCCCTTGATCCTTTCATTTCTTTGTTATCCTTCGGATTCTTTGATATGTCAAATCCATACTATTTCAAGGTCTTCATTTCTCTGCACATTCTTCTTTTGTTTTGTTTGGCTACTTTGATGTCGATTAGGCTGGCGATCCCACTGATCAACGCTGCACCACTGGATATTGTTTTTTCTTAGAAGATTCCTTTATTTCATGGTGAAGCAAGAAACAAACACTTATTACTCATTCTAGCATCGAGTCCAAAAATCGTGCTCATGTCGATGCCATTGTAGAACTATTGTGGCTTCATTGATCACTAGAAGACATGGGTGTCACTTTATCTTCTGCTACAATTCTCCATTATGAAAATCGTAGTGCAATTCAAATTGCACATAATGATGTTTTCCATGAGCATACCAAACATATTGAAATTGATTGTCATTTTGTACGTTATCATATTGCACAAGGCACTATACATCTTGCATTTGTCTCCTCTTCCCATTAAACAACTGATATCATTACTAAGACACACTTACCTGGAAAACTTCAGGGTCTTGTTTCCAAACTCAAGTTGGCCTCTACTGTACCACCTTGAGTTTGAAGGGGTGGGGGGGTGTTAACGTAATCTTATCTTTAATTGTAATGATATGATTTGATTATATTTAGTTTAGATTTAGTGATATGATTTTATTGTAATTAGTATAGATTTAGCCTAATATGTTGCTAGATTTGCTTATTAGTACCTATAACTCATGTATAAATACCTCACTCATATACACTGTATAAACACACCTCAATATATAATACACTTCTCTCTCCCTCTCGTCTACATTCTTAATTCTTCTCCTAGCTTTTGTAACACCTATAACCAATTACATAAGAATAGTTTAAAGTTCCAATCTATCCCATAACATATGATATATGTATCTCAACAATTTAATCTTTGCAGATAAGATTATTTGATGTGTTATAATCATTATGAATCTCTCTTATTGTGTTTTCACTTGTGTATTAAGGCTTGCGAGCTTTTCACTAAAATAATGAAAAGCAGCATACATGCACCTTTCATAACTTCTTTTATGGTATTAGAGCCTATTCATAATTCTTTCAACATCTAGCCATTTTTTCCTCTATCAAACCACACCACACCAGTCTACACATAAACAAATTTAGAACAACTTAACCAACCCACAGAAACCAACTCATATATTTGTCAAAACCTCGCTACATCAATCTAGGAACCTAAGATCCATTATCAATACACAACATCTTCATAATAACAGTAATGGCAGAGCATGCAACCTCAATTTTACCATTCAATTAATTGACCAATTTCCTTACAACACCTCTAGATATGATGAATTACCTGGTTTGGTGAAACCAAGTGCAAGTTGTTCTTATAGTTTCTGATCTTCTTGAATACATTAAAAACACCCTTCTAACCTTGCTAGACCACGTTGATTACACATCTCCAAAATATGTCAAGTGGTAGATGTTTGACGTCCTTGGCTATTGTTACCTCACGACGTCTCTCTCCAACTCCATTGTTCATCTAGCCCTTGAGTGAGATGCAACTCGTGAGCTTTGGATAATGCTTGAACACCATATCCTATAATAGTCGCTACTTTGTCCCAAACTCCACAAGCTTAAGAAAGACGCCTCATTTGTTTCTAATTTTTTGAACTAGTCTCAACCACAATAAAGGAACTAGTGGCCATTGGAGATAACATCTAGGATGACGACCTAGTTCTGTTCATCTAAAATGGGCTCCCTACTGAGTATGAATTGTTCATCACTATAATCAAACATCGCGACTCTCTTATTAGCTTCTTAGATCTTCGTGCTCAACTACTCATCCAAGAACATCATGTCCTATCACATCATTCCTTACCATCCGTTAAATATGCTCTTTTGGCATCTCACTCTAGTGGAAGCTAAGGTCGTCAGTCTCAATGTAATAGCTGGGATTGACACTCTCCTTTTGGCCCAAACAGTCAATGTGGTAGCAGGCAATAATATAACTGGGGTAGAAACCCTGTGAAGTAGGAAAATTGAGTTGATATAGGCTATTTGGATTCGGTCAATTCCATCAGGGGTCATTAGAAACCCTACCTATATCAGCCCAATTTTCCTACTCCACCTTACTAAGTAAACCCAAATCACCAACCCAATATATCTAGGCCTAATACCTTATAACCCACATCAGCACACCCAATCCACATATAATTTTCCTAAACCACCTACCTAAAGCCTAATATACTGGAAATGGGATCATATTGCAACCCATTGCCATTTTGGGTACTTCTAGTCTAGGAGTTGCCCAATTAGGTTTCCTTTTGATTTTATCTTCCTCAACATAACCTTTTCTGCTATGGACATTTATGGCGTCAAAAAAACTTAACATTTTCACTTCAATGATACTATTAACCGTTACCAGATATTGATGTCACTACCCACATGACATCTGACTCTCATCTTGTGGACTCTATAGTTTCTTATGATGGTTCAAATCAAGTAATTGTTGGTAATGGTCAAAAATTTTCAATTTCCTCTATAAGTCTTGTTACATTCCCTATATAAATTTGTTCACTTCACCTTCATAATGTTTTAGTAGTTCCACTTCTCACTATTATTCTTTTATCTGTTGCTAAATTTATTACTGGTAATTTGTGTCTCATTAAATTTAACCCTTTTGGTTATGTTGTGAAGGATCTTCAAACTAAGATACCACTCCTTACCATTTACAATAATCTTTATATAATGAAGATTCTACTGCATTTCTAAAATCCTTTTGCTTACACAGTGACTCTAGCTCTACTAAATCTTTAACATCAACATTTTTGTCACCCATTCGATCTACACTTTCTAAGTTATCTAGGATTTTAGGTGTTAGTTTAAATGGCATAGCTCCTTATACTTCTTGTTTTCAAAGAAAAAAAATGTTCTTCTTCCTTTTTCACACTCTTATTGTCATTCTACCATATTGTTACAATTTATTTATTGTAATATTTAAAGACCTTACCCATCTTATTCCTTTTTTTGTTATTGTTATTTTTATTATTTTTATTGATGACTTTAGTTAATATACCTGGATATTTTCTCTTGCTCACAAATCTCATGCTCTGTGCATTTTTCAAACTTTTAAAACCACAAATGAAAATTTATTCTTCACTAACATTAAAACTTTTCAATGTGATGGAAACCCTGAACTCATCAACGGTGCCTTTGCCTAATACCTTACCACCGACAGTATCACTTACAAAATTTTTTACCCCTACACTCCTCAACAAAATGGTCTTATTGAACAAAAAATCCATTATATCACTAAAATAGGCCTCATCCTCCTTCTTTATGCCTCTCTTCCCAAAGTCTTCTAATTTGTAGCCTTTTTCACTGTTGTCTATCTCATCAACCTATTACCCATTCCTATCCTTAGTGTCTGTTTGGATGGGCTAATACTAGTAGAGTTTTTGTTAATAAAGCTTTTGTCAGTAGAGCTTTTCTAATAAGCCAATTGACTGTTTGGCTGTTATTTAAAAAACAGTTTTCTTGAAAGAGCTTCATACAGTAAACTGTTTGGCAATAAAAAAATAAAAATCACTTTTAATTTTAACTATATTTTATTTTATAATAAAAATTATTTATGCATATAAAAATTATTTAATGTATATTAAGCAATATAAAAAGCACAATATATTAATTATTATATAATTTTAAACCATATGAAATATAAATGAAAATATATCTAACCAAATCTTTTATATGGATTATAACATAAGTAAAACTAATATCAAAACTAAAAAACATATAAAAAAGCCAAATAATATTATATAATTCTCAAAATAAATGTGAAGATGAGTTTGTGGGTATTGTGGGATTTATGTGTAAAACATAAGGACAAAAAAAGACTAAAAAATAGATTTATTAATTGATTTGAAAAATCTACTGAAAAAATGCTTTTTCGAGAAGCTTTAAATTTGAACTTCTTAAAAAGTTGTATTTTAGCTGCCAAAACAAATATATCTACTAAAAAAATGCTTTTTTATTTTATAGTCAAATACTCATTTTTCTTAAAAAAAAGCTTTTGTGGTGGACAAAAAATTCTTATTCACCCTCTAAAAGCTCAGTCAAACAGGCACTTAATAATAAATCCCCTCATGAATTCCTATTCCCCACCCTACCAAATCTCTCTAATTTACGAGTGTTTATATGCAGTACTTACTTCCACTAACTTTGATAAATTAACACCTAAATCCATTCCATGTGTCTTCTTAAGCTATTGTTCTTAGTATAAAGAATATCAATGCTTTGATCCTCAAACCTCTAAATGTTATATTTCCCACGATGTTTGTTTTTTTATATATGACTTTCTTTATGCCTATTCTCCACCAATACTATCTACATCCTCCACCTCAACACTTTTCTCGCTTCCCTTACCTTTCAACCTACTCCCTCAATCTCCTTTACCACTCCTCTATGCCTTCTCCAACCCCACCTCACCTACCATAATCTTCCCATCCTATGGTCGCATGGAGTCATGATCAAACTTTTACTCCTTTCTCATTGTTTGACTATATCACATACTCTATGGTTACCACATCTTCTTCTAACATTCCCTATTTATTAATACCACTTCCTCTCACACAACTTTTGTCTTAGTTTAAGTGGATGACATTTTGATTAAAAAAATTTCACTATCTTTCATTTCCACATTTATCCAAAATCTTCATTGTAATTTCTCCATTAAAGCCTTAAGTCCACTACATCATTTTCTTGGTCTTAAAGCCACTTCAAGAGCCATTGGTCTTTTTCTTACCCAAACCAAATACACCAAAGGTCTTCTTATTTGGATAGGTTTTGATAATTCAAAATCTATTCACACTCCAATTAATTCATCTCTCCTTTTATCCAAAAAATGATGGCACATTGAATTTTGATCCCTCTGAGTACCAAAGCACTATTGATGCTTTTCAATATCTATCTTACTCATTCTAACATTCCATTTCCTATGAATAAAGTCTCTCAGTTTTTACATTGCCCTACCTATGTGCATCAAACTATAGTTGAACGATTCTCCGTTTTCTTTGTTCCACATCATCTTACGACATTCATTTTCTCAAATCATCCTCACTTACATTACATGCCTACTATAATGTTGACTAGGATAGTTGCCCAAATAATCGTTGTTTAGCATTTGCATATTGCATCTATCTTGATCCCAATTTGATATCTTTGAGTGCTAATAAACAACCTATTGTTGCCATATCTAGTATTAAAGCTGAATATCAAAGTATTGCTCTTGCTGCAGCGAAACTCTATTGGGTTTAAGAGACATTGGTTTATCTCATAATACACCCACCTTTTAGAGTGATAATATTGGTGCTACATTCCTTACTTTTAATCCAATCACTCATGCTCGTGCTAAGCATATTGAAATTAACATACATTTTGTTCATATCTGGTGGCTAACAAAGGACTCTTCATCAGACACATTTCATCTACTCTACAAATTGCTAATATTATAACTAAACTTCTATCTTATTTACCATTCCAACCTCTTTGTCAAAGGGACTTTAATTTAAATAATGGTTAAACCGTACGTTCGTAAATATTAACATGAACATCCCATCTTAGTTTTTTAATAATTAACTTTTATTTTTCTTGAAACTATCATCTCAAGAATGTCATTTAAATTCAACTTCATCTTGTATTTGTCATTTAAATCTCATCCCAATTTTTTCACCATAAACTCAACGTCATTTCGTAATTGTTATTCAAATAAAAGCACATCCATCAATTTATTTTGAGATGCTTCAAGAATGTGCCATTATAATAACCAAAAAAAGGAGAAATTTTCCCTAACCAAAAAATGCTCTACAAGAGTTTATTTATATAAGAAAATTCAATTTTTAATTATTAACTAACTTGTAACAATCCTTAACTATTTCGAACAGTAATAGTAACTATTTGAGTCAACATATATCTAATAGCCCCCTCAAGTTGGTTGTTAGCTTTCACTACAAGAAAATTACAGATTACCAACGAAAAATTACCGATAAAAAATACCATTGAAAATTAGCGACAGAAAATCACATTCCGTCGATAAAATTGTTGTAATAAATGGTAATTTACGACGGACAAATTATCCATCGGTAGAGCCGGATGGAATATAGCGACGGAATAGGAATTATTGTCAGTAAAAGAGGCACCAACGGTAGGTGGCAAAATAAGCGTCATCATTACCAACAGAATACACAATCGTAGGTAAAAGTGAAAATTAAACGTCGTCGTTTGCTTCGACTGCAACGTTTTTAGTAAAACGTAAATGAATCGGGGTGTACCGACGGATTATTCTGTCAGTAAAATTAAAATTTAAATGTCACCATTTGCTTCTTCTTCATCATTTTATTAAAGTCGAAAACAACGTCGTTACTCGACTGAAGTGTATTTATTGACGGAACGGTTATGTCGTCGGTAAAATTAAAATTAAACGCTACCGTTTGCTTCTTCTTCATCATATTAGTAAAGTCGAAAATGACGATGTCGTTTTTGTTAGATGTCTGATCTTAGCACGAAGCCTATCCTCATTTTCACCTCGTATTCTTTTCTCTCTTGCCTCCGGTTCTGTGTCGTTGTGTGCGGGCGTGGGTTCTCTTCTCACCGTCCATCTTCCTTCTGTATCCATCTTCTTCCTTTGCGTGTTTCGATTCCATGAGACTGTTTTCATTCTACGTCTTCGTCATGCATCGGTTCCTTGCTTTCTTCCGGTGCTTTTTTGTTGTTCTTCGTTCTGCGTCTTCCTTTATTCAACGATTGAGGTTAGTGGATTTTGTTTTGAACTGGGTTTTGTGTACTTCTTTCATAATTTCCAAAATTTGTTCATGTGGATGTTGAAATTGTGTGGATGCCATACTAAATTCGTGTAGTGAACTGTGTTTGTGTGGATGTTGAATTTGTCCACATTTGGAATTGTATGAAACCTTTATTTGGTTTTTGGAATTGTACTGAATTCGTGTAGTGAATTGTGATCGTGTGTATTTTGTTTATATTTTTGTGATTCTCTTATGGAGAATGTAAACTTCCAAAAATGCATTTATCTTTAGAGTAGCAGTTGTCCTACCCTATATATGTGCCAAGAAAGTGATTGGTTACCTTTATTATTATTAGGATAAAAACAGAGTAGCTCTTTGTGATTCTAATCAACCTCCCTCTTCATGGAATAAACCTCCTCAAGGTTTTATTAAGCTAAATATAGATGCATTTGTGAAGAAGGATGGTGTTGTTTTTAGTGATATAGTATGAAATTAGGAAGGAAATATGGTGTTGGCAGCTTTGAAATGGGTGAGAGCTAATGTAGGTTACAATTTGGACTAACACTAAGTTTTTCATAATTCCATTCTTACAAGAAGAAATATCAACAAGATCTAGTGTTTGTTAGATGGAGATAACCAATTAGATACAAAAAAAAAATCTATCCAAGGAATGATGTATGACTATTATAAGGGAATCCTTCATTTAAGAAATTCAAATTTGCTCAGTCCTCAGGTTTTAATAGAATTGTTAGGAAACTTACATGCTATTAATGAGGATCTGCTGAAGGAACTGTAAAAGCCAACTTCTTATGTGGAAATTAAGAATTGCTTATTCAGTTTGATCTCAAAGAAAGCTCCAGGATCTGATAGTTTTAATTCCTTTTTCTTTCAATCTACCTGGAATTTCATTAGACAACGATTCAGAGCTAGTGGTACAAGAGTTCTTATCTTTTAGTAATATGTTAAAAGAGCACAACTTCACTTATATCTGTCTCATCTTAAAAATCCCTAACGTAAATAACCTGAAGGGTTATTTTGTGAATTTGCCTTCATCATTAAGCTTGTTTATTATCAAATTGTTTGGGAGCTCCTTGTTTATCTTCACCTTAATATTTATGTACGTAGTCTATTTTTTTTAGGTTGACAATTTCTTCTTCTATGAAAAATGGCCTCCCCATTGAACTTGCAAGAATCTTAAAAACTAGTACTCAAAAAGAACGTATTAAAATATCCCTAAGTTAGTCAAAACACACAGGGTCTCCTACCTCTTCGTTTTAGACTAGCTTGTAATCTGGTTGTGAGCTACTGGATTGAGCTTCTTTGCTAATGTTAAAATCTTTAGAGACCACTAGAATTACAAGAGAATAATTATGTTTGGATAGGGAGTGATGATAGAACAATGGGGAAGCAGTGAGGCAATCGAGTTTAGTTGGGGAGAGGGATGAATATGAAGACAAGATAGAACTATTTTAAAGATTGAAAGTTGGGGTTAAAGATGAAATTGCCAAAGCTTTACTAAAAGCATATTAACATTTTGCTAATAATGGAACATAATTATCATATATGGAGGCATATGCTTTTATAGTGTAATCTGCAGCCCCAATTTATATCTTAGGATCAGGTGATTAGTTAGGCTTAGAATATATAGTATCTAGTTATCTTTAAATTGTGTTTGACTTATTATGTTTATCGGATATGGAGGGAAAGAAATTTTAGGCTGTTCTAAAAACAAGGCAATAAAATCTCCTACTTTTCGTAGAAATATCTATAACTAGATGCAAGAACTCCTCATTACCAAGGATATCCATTTCAGTTGTAGCATAAGATTTGCACCTATTGAAATCTCCCCACCTTAAAAAACATATCCTTTTAATTATACTTGGGAACCGATGTATGCTATTGTGCACATTTATTCTTTAATATCTTGCAATCACTTTATAATAATCTAATACTTTATAGCTTAATTTGGTGCTGCCATTACCTTACCTTAAGTGTATCTAATTTACCGAGAGCTTCGTTTGTTTCAAACATAACTGTTTGTAGTTAACCTTGCACTTTGGCTTACATGGCTGGCTTTATGCCTCTTATATCTTTTTGAACTCTAGAAAAGTATTTTTTAGGATATTATATATATATTTTTTTTATTTAGTTTTGTCATTTTAATTGGACATATATGATATAATTATCATGTTGATATTGGAATTATTTTACTGCTGGACTTGTTGGTAACTAAATGGTGTTACTACAGGTTTGAGTTGATTTTGTGGATAGAAGAAAATAAAAGGATAAGGTTGTTGCGTGTTTGAATTTGAAGTGATTGTTGCATGGTAGTAGCATGGCTATAGTGGGACTCTTATTGCTTATGGGATTGTGCACATCTCCTAATCACAGTAGAAGTCTATCAAAGAGGTTAGCGTGCAAAATCGAAGTTTATGTGTGTGAATGAGATAGAGTTTATGTTGGACTCTTCTTGCTTGGAGGTGTTGGTGTCGTACATGTTTCTAACACAACTGATGTGAATCCTTTGTGTGGTGAAACTACTGCAGTGGTGCGTGCGTGAATTATTAAAGGAGAAAAACTTACGGCTGAAGTTAATCTCCCATGTGTGGGCGTTAATTGTCAAGAAAAAGAGCTAAAAGATATATGTGACGGTGAAGAGTATTATTCCATTGTAGAAACAAATCTCATGGGTATGTGAAAGAACAAAGTTGAAGCATGCTTGAGTGTGGTGTGTGTTAATCTTCTCCAAGTTTCTTGCTTTAATTGAGGAATTCAACTCCTACCAAGAATCAACGGCAAAAGGATATCTTATGTCAAGGTGGGATAATAAATGTTAATGTTTGGCAATCAAGCAATTGGTGTGTGCGTGCGGCAATCAAGCAATAAGTGTGTGTGTTGCATTGAGTCCATGTGGTGTGTGCGGCATTGGAAAATATAACTCATGTGGCTTTTGAAATTTTGGCAATCAGCTACTCCCTCTTATTCAAAATAAGTGTTGTTTTAGAGAAATGCACACTTATTAAGAAAGTTAATGAAATGTCTGATATACCCTTATTAATTACATGTTAAAGTGC
>JANIPN010000218.1:52962081-52983752 GCA_027478595.1 Erythroxylum anguifugum
CCATCAACCAAACAGCTTTCTGTCTCCAGTTTTTGTTCCGTCCCGTCCTGTTCTGTCCTGTCCCGTTCCGCCTCTAGCAACCAGAGACGCTAACCAAACGCAGCGTAAAAGTACATACTATTATAGTGAGACAAGGAAGATAATTGAAGAAAAATGTCGAAGCAAGAGACGTCTGACAACAGATTGCCAAGTGCCATCTACCAAATTAAACTTACAAACACCAACTGGGATTTCCAGGGCTAGCTTATTTTGTTGTAGTTCTGTCACAGAAATAAAAGAGGTTTCTTATTCTGACCTGAAAGTGACCTAATTTGTGAAAGTTTCGTTCACTGGAAGTGCGAATTGCAACAAAGACAATTGCTCAAACAGCCATGAATGACACCCAGAAAAGAAGAAAAAAGCAAGCGCCTTTGTCAAGTGGAGACTCCTGGGTGAAAAGAAAGGCATATATAATAAAACCAAGCTTGTCGTCTTGTCTATTTACATCTTCTACGTTTGTTTGTTTGTTTGTTTCTTGTGCATTTATTCTCTTTTATTTATATACATATATGTGTGTTAACCATCTTCCTTTGCCGATGTTTTTTTGGGGATACCTTTCCGTCTTATACTATTTTCTTAGTTGTTTATAGTCATTTGGGTCGATCGCTCTCTTTATACCTTTATGGTATTTTACAAATACAGTTTTGTTGATTTTAACAATCACACAAACTAAAAACTTATTTTGGAATACATAATAATTTATATCCTTTATGGTCTTTTTACTTTGAAGCTAATCTATATCCTTTTAAGAAGACCTTTATATAAATTGTAATCAAAAGGGTTGCTCGAAGTATCCTCCATCGTAGCCAAAGCAAAATGGCTTTACTCATGTTTACGGCGTAGACAGGGTCAGAAGTTGGTTTATGTTGATCACCTGAGATTGAATGGGGTTCAACTGTTTCTATCTATTGCTATAACTTTCCTAGAAAGGAATTATTTTATGAGATTCTAATATTTGTGCCCCATCTCTGATCCTGCATAGATTATTAGAATTTAAATTATCATATTAAGAAACTCATTACTGGATCGGAGAATGACACATGTAAAAAAGTGATTGCTACGACTAATTTCTGCTTCCTACAGTTATTGCCCAGCCAGAGTTAGATCTATGTCCAAGAAAGAAGATAGGTAAAAGAAATGGACCAGATCCTCTCTTTCCATTAATTAGTTTTTACCGTATTCTATTAAATTTTATCTACATGTTTATATGGATAAATTTAATTATAACAGGGTTGAAACACCGGTTGTGGTACAAAGGATTTCATGTAAAAACAATTAAAGTGCAAATGACAAATTTTAGAACCTAATCATTTTTTAAATATTAAAAGATTAACTATAAGAAAAAGGGTGAGAGATCTCATATGATTTTTTTATTGTAAAAAAACCTTTGTAATGATTAAATGTTTATACTGATGTATACCATTATCTAAAAAAAGAAATTCCTTAATCTTAACTTTTGTTTCTTTTAAGGGGGATACATATAACATTTTCTTCTTTTCATTGTCATATTGAAATATCTAAAAATTGGATCGTTAATTGTGGAAAGGTCTCAATCCAAGCATAAAGAGTAATCTAACACAATTAGGGACGGAGCCAGACTCAACTCTAAGGAGCACTTTGCTACTGAAAACACGTGTTGACAGTAGGGTGTTATCAATCCTTTTATACCCACCACGCATCCGCTAGAAGCGGCGCCTCCCAGGCATCATTTCTGAGTGCAAGGGAGATTCACACTGGTCGAATCCACTCCTTAGGATTCGAACCTGCGACGTGGAGGCAGCCCAGTCCCATACTTGGATGCTCTGATACCACTTTGCTACTGAATGGTTTTGGGTTCTATCGTGAAAAGTTTCGGCCACTCTAATATTCATTGGATATGGTAATTTTTGAATAAATACTTGGGTATAGAGTTCTTGTTCTAATCTACTTAATTCATAATAATATTTTCGAAATTCACATATAAAATTTTCAAGATAACATATATCACAAATTCTCATATTATTTAAATGATGTAATGCTACTTTTTTGTTGGCAATTTTATTTTCATTTTTATATAAGATAATATCGCTAACTATGAATTCTTTATATATTTCATATGATATTATTTCAAATGTATCTACGTTTGTGGTAGTGTTTTGATAATGAGGGGTTATTTTTAAACCTATTTCATTTTCAAGTAAAAACTGGTGAACTATCCCGGAGGTTTTATATGTAACAAAATTCCATATATAATCTTTGTTATGTGGGGTTTCTCCAAAAGGTTTTTCTATTTGTAAAAGTAATTGAATTTTACTAGTCCATTCATTTATTAATTCTTCTGGATTTGTTACACAGTCTAGATTTAATACTCCGTCTGGTCCTAATGAAACATGTTTTGGTTTGTATTCTGATGGGTATTTACGTATTTTATTTCCCTTTTTATAATATCCTTGTTGGTTTAGAGAATTTTTTGTTGTTTTATCGTCTCCTATTCCTGCTATTCTACTTTTCATTTTTAGTAGATCTTTATCTATCAAATCGTTTTCTTCGGAAGCTCGTTCTCTAACTTTACTGCTTTCTGGCCTATCTCGCATGACTATATCCTTATCTTTTTTGTCGTCTTACATATATATTTCTTGGTCGGATTCCCATCCGTATATAATTTCATCATTCTCTTCTTTCTTAGAGTTACTGATAGTAGTATTTATTTGTTCATGAGAGGTTAAGGTCAATTTATGTACTAATGTGGTTAGTTCTGCTAATTGTTGTTGAACGTTTCTTTTTACATTTTCTAAAGATTCCTGTTGATCTAATTCTATAGTTTCTTGTACATTAGTCATTATGATTTATTCGTTGTCTATGGGTCTGATGTAAATTAATATAAAAGTCTAATTCTCCTTGGAATAATTGTAAACTATCAATTAATTCCTCAAGATGTAATCATAATTCCTCAATGATTAAATAATTAAGAGTTTCTATATCATTATTTATGATATAATTTAATAAATTTTCTTCTACTGTATGTACTAGCACGTGATATTCAGTGATATAATTTTGAGTAAATTGTATATTAGAAGTAAGTATAAGACATATACTACAAAAGCTATTCATTCGAATGATTTACCAATTGGTGGAATCTATAGATATATGTATAATATGATAATCTTCTTTTTAGGTAGAGATAATTATTATAAGCTGCTTTTACCTCATATCTTAATTCTTAAGTTTCTTGATCAATTTCTTCGGTTGTTTGATTTAGTTCTAAAGATTCTACGTGGTTTATTAATCTTTCTAATTCTTGATTAAACTCTGTATGAAATTGACTACATTGCCTTGTTAATTCAAGTTTAGCATTTTGTAATAACTGACAAAAAGAACAATTTATATTATTTATGGGTGTTTGCATGGTTTCTTTAGCTCTGATACCACTTTGCGGTCCCTTGCTAACAAGTTGGCTTTTGTTTTTAATGCTTTAAGTTCTTGTAAATTTTCCATTTGAGTTTGTATACATTGTTCTAATTTGGTTTCTACTTGGATTTGTTGAGTTACTAAGTCGGTAATTTGTTGTGTAAGACTACTCATAATTTTTCTTGCACATACTTAGCTAAAGTAGAGATTTGATTTTGAATAGTATATAATTTTTTTTGACGAGGTTGAGTTATTTCTGGGTCTTGAAGGGATCGAGGAATTGAAAAAAGAATTTGATCGAATGAGAGTAGGCATTTGTGAAGGTAATTAAGAAAAATAATGTCGTCTGGTAAGAGGTGCTTGAGATGTTTGGTGTAAGAGGATTGGATATTGAATAGCTGGTAAAGGTGTAAGTTTTTGTTGAAATTTGGTTCCTACCTTGGCTACTTCTGTGAATAGGTGATCTAAATAGATTTGTTCTGTGTCTTTAAATTCAATACTATGATGAGAATTAGTTAATGCATAACTAATTTGATAAGTTATAGAAAATGGATATTGTCCTTCTAACATTAATCTTTCTTTATAAAATTTGTAAGCTATAGTTATAGTGCGATTTAATTCTTGATAAATAAGTGAAATTCCTAATTTTAATCTTGTATTAAACTTAATTTTTCCATATGCTAAATTTCCATTCATTATTCCTAAGACTTGGTTATTTAAATCAGTCATTCTTTCATCTAAAATAGCCATCCTAATAGGTGAATCTATTCCTTCTTGAAAAGTTGATTTTAATAAAATTTGTATAGTAGATAGATGGATATGTCCGATTTTAATTCTTCGTTTTTCTGGGATTTGTAAAAGTTGTTTGGAGATTTGGTCTTGATCTATCAAGTTAATTCGTAATTGTCCATTACACTGATCAATTCTAACGAGAGTTTCCTAAACCATTTTTCCAAAATAAATAATATTTTCTCTAGTAAGCAAATTTCAAAAATTGAATGTTTGTGGATATCTTGTCCTGTTTTAAGATTTAATTGGGTCTTAGCAATTTGTTTTCTTTTATCATTAGCTATTAATGTATTAACTTGGAATGTTCCTAAGGCTTCAGAAAGTTCTAAGGTATCTACATCAAGTATAGTGGAGGTATTTTGAGACATATTATGCTCGATTATGATAATCAAGATGTCGGTCGTAGAGGGTTTCTAATGATGTTAATAAAGTTGTATAAAACAAAAGTAATTGTCTAAGTGTATCTAAAAACTAATAATAAGGTCTAAATGCTCTTCTATTAACATCAGTAAATTGTAAATAATTAAGTCGTTCTTCATAATAAGAGATTTTTTCATTTACCGTTGCTATGGTATCTTCTGTATTAATTAGTTGTTCTCTAATGGTGAAACAAATAGGACAATTAGTCATCTTAAAAATCTATCGTATAAAATCTTGAATCATACTCATCTTCTTGATAATCAAAAGGATTTTCTTTATCTATTTCACTGTCACTAATTGGGTCAATTTTTTCTTCGAAATCGTCTAAGTCTTCTTCTGAGTTATCTGAATTATCTAATTCTTCTGGACATAGTAATTCAGCTTCGTCATTTGAATGTTCGTTACTTGAATAAGTTCCTAGATATTCGAGTTCCTCGTTACTATCGCTTAAATCATATTCGTTATCTGAATAAGTATAAATATATTGTAATCCGTCTTCTAAGGAAGTAATTATAATATAATTTACTATTTCTAAGTCTACTAATTTTCTCTGTAGATAATCAAAACAGATATATAAATAATTTTGACAAAGCAATAGAAAACAATTGAGATCTAATGGATGAACATATATCATGCTTAGTTGTAAAAAGAATAATAAAGGTTGTAAGTAAAGTAAACAGAAATAATATTGAATAATTTCAATAAGATAATTGATGCAATAATTAAAGAAGTAACAATACTGAATAGAACTCATGCTTAACTAATGAAATATTGTAATGTATTTTGGAATTCTTTTCTATCTTTCTTTATGGAATGATAGATATAACGGGTTTGGGCCAAAAGTGAATGTGCTTCAAGAAATAACTGATAGTTATGGTGCTGTCTGGCTTCAGTTATGGTATTTTCATAAAACTTTATGAAAGAAAGCTGTTCTTGTTCGACTTGTAAATATCGATTTACTAAATGCTTTAGTTGTCTAAGCTGATCAAAATACATTAACAGATAAGTTGAGAAATGAGATTCTTATAGTAGGTTATAGATTGTACAATAAGCTCCTTCATTTTATAAGTTAATTCTATGGCCTTTGCTGTTTCGTCCATTATTATCTTTGCTGTAGTTCTTAATTCTACTTCGTCCTGAGGTGTATCTTCATATATGCGATGAGCACGCCTATTTTTAGCAGCATAGTAGTTGATATTTTCAGTCATGAGTGCTTCGCAGTGATATGTGCGAGTGATTAAGTGCTTGAGTGTGCGATTGTGTTCAAAGTAGGTATACTGATTAGCCATTATCTGAAAAAGAAAGAGTTATAGAAGAGAACTGGGATATGAATCATAGTAATATGTGGAAAAATGTGTTGTAACGATATTAACAATATGTTGAAAAGCGATGAAGCATACTAGAACAGAACTTCATAAGTACCTGATTCTCAAACTACACCGGAATGCCAACAGAAGGCTAATGTGCGGAGAGGGTTGGAAACAAACGAAGTTTTTATTCTAAGTAGTTCATACAGACTTCATGTTCCAAGGCTCCATATATAGGGAGCGTAAAGAGAAAAAGAGCAAATGACAAAAGACATAAATGACAAAAGGAAAAGAAAGATTCGTCAGTGAACTGACGTAAAGAAAAGAACTGACGTAAAGAAAAGTAAAGTAAAGAACAGCTGTACATTTTTACATCGGGTTTGGGTTACGATATAACCCTACATGCTTTTCCTGTAGTGCTTTTGACTACTTTTGACTAGTCTTCAATAATTGGCGCTTCGGTTTCTGCTTCATTGGATTCTTGGCAGAGAGGACAAGAGTGGAGAGCCCATTCTTTAAGTTGCTTACAAATTGCATATTTCCATGCGTCATTTAATTGTTCGAAAATACCTGACAATTGAATAAATGGCTCCATGAATGTCTGAAGAATATGAATTGCTTCGCTTGTGATAGGTGTTTTGTACGAAGAAACCATAATCATGTTGAGTCCTTTGTAATTAATCTTAAGGAGTGAGTCGTTGGTAATCCTTTGGCATTGAATAAAGACTCCTTCAATATAGTTGAGATTAAATTGATTGATTAGATCCCAACTAAATGGATGCTTTGATGGTGGTTCAATAGGTGGACAAGTGCCATTGCTAATGCCGACTTGAACATAAGCGATCTTGGGTACTAAGACTGTTGCTTCTTGTGTTGGTTCCTTGACTTCAAAAATAGGATAGCTGCTGTAAAATTTTATATAAATTTCTCTGTCCTTGGCGAATCTATCTTTGTAAGGCTTGATTGCTTGCACAAATCCAATGGGAAATTCTGATAAAATACTCATGCTTTGTAGGTAAATGGTGTCGATTAGTCCACTCTGAAATAATAGATAAGTAGCTAGAGGTTCTGCTCCTGGGAGTACTATTGCTTTAGGTCCAAACCGTCCTCGATTTTGTGGATAATACTGGAATACTTTCATTGCTTCGGTCCACTCATTCAATGCTTGGAAACAATCACAGAATGTTGTGGATGTGATTAGTTTAGCTCCTTCATTGATAATATCCTTTTCCTTCATAGGTAGAGAGTTGATTCGTTCTAAATCAATAGAAGCTGAATTTGTAGTGGTTGGAATCTTGCCTAATACTTGCATATGGGTGTTGGAGCTGCTTGCCGGGCTGGATGGAGTAGTTAATGCTGTCTTGTACTGAGGTCTGAGAGGTGGATTTTAATGCTCTGCTAGTGCTTTTTCTGCTTGTGCTCTATTGGTGAAACTCTTGTGTATAATTCCTTTCTTGCCTGTGATATGTATTACTGCTTGATGCCATTCTTCATAGATCCCTGCCATTGGTCCATTATAAATAACATAAACTTTGGTATCCTTTTCGTGATGCTTGGGAATAGGTAAAACGGTTGTAGGTATAGATGAAGATGGGGAAGGTGTATGAGTTTGTTGAGTTGTTGTTGGTATTCGGGCTTCAGAAGTGGTACTAGGTACTTCTTATTCTTTAAGATGTGCTAAAGTGGATAAAATACGGTTAATTTCTTTGGTGACGATGCTGGTTTTTTGCTAGAGGTCTACTAGTTCTGCTTGCTTGATAGCTAACGTTTCTCGTAACTGCTTTATGACTATTTCCATTCTCTGGTGAGGATATCTGCAAGGAAATTGTTAGAAGATTTTATATACTGTATTTGAAAAGTGAATTGTAATAGTTCCATTTGCCATCGTATCAGACGACCTTGATTATAATTAGTTCTTATATTGTATCTTATAAATCCACATAGATACTTAGAGTCAGTTTGAATTAAAAATTCAACCGGTAATAAATTAACACGCCATTTTCTCAATGTTTTGAGGCAAGCGAGTGTTTCTTTTTCATGAACTGGATATTTCATTTATGCTTGATTGAATGTACCATTGATATATTTGCATAATAAATATTTCTTATTGTTGGGAGGTTGTGCCAAGAGGCATCCTGCCCATGTATCCATACTTGCATCAATCTGTACTAATAATGAATCCTCAGGTTTATAATGATAAAGTGAGGGAAGAGTTTTACATAATTCTTTCAATCGAAAAACTGCTAATGTGTCGTTATGGGTCCACTGCCATTGTTGAGTGGTACTACACTTTTTCTGTAATAGTCGTCTTTCTTTAGCTAAATCCTTGAGGAACCCTTGGTCTGATATATAATTTAATAATCCTAAGAATTGTTGTATTTGTGTCCTATTTGAAAGTTGATCAAGGAATAAGTTTAACTTTTGAAGTATATTAGGTTGTAATTTTAAATATCCTTGATGAAATTCAATACCAAGGTATTCAATAGATTGTTGTGCTATTTTGGCTTTGGATTTACTTAAATCAAACCTTTTTCTTGACATTTTTCTAATACTATTTTAACTTTTTTATAATGATCAATTTTATCTTGATTGGAATAGATAATAATATGATCAATGTAGACAAATGTAAATTCTTCTAATCCTTCAAGATTCTTATCCATAAATCTTTGATAAATACTAGGGGCTTGTTTTAATCCAAATGGTAAGACATTCCATTGGTAATGTTTTTGAGGGGGACAACTAAAAGCTGTTAATTCTTTTGTATTATTATGTAATCGTAATTGCCAATATCCTGACTTTGCATCTAATGTGGTAAACCAAGTATGTCCTTTTAGTTTGTTAATAATAAAATCTTTTCTTGGTAATTTGTATGCATCTCCTATAGTTGCTCCTCCTTAATTTTTTATAATTAATAACTATTCTTCGTTTTCCACGTTTTTGTTCGGCTGAATTATTTACATAAAAGGCTGGAACTTAATGTCTACTTTTACTAGGACTAATGATTCCTTTGGCTAATAAATCATTACATTCTAAGCTAAATTCTCCAACATCTTGTTGAGTATATGGTATATTATTTGGTATGTTTATTTCTTGCGTAGGATCCTTTAGTTTAATTTCAATTAATTCATTGTTTTGGTTTTTAACGGGATCTAAAGGATTGTCACTACATACTGAATCTAATAAGGTTTCTATTTCAGATTGAAGAGATATGTTATTAAGTAAATAAAATTGTAAACTATTTATTCTTTCACTTATAATCCTTAATTGTTTGTAATAAGAGGTATGGTAAATAGGAATTTTGATGATTACCGATTTTTGATTTATAGATCAGATAAAAGGTGTCTTAAGAGTAATATAATGTAAGTATTGACAGAATGGATTATATAATCGTAGAAAATTATTTCCTATAATAAAAGGTAATCCAGATTCGTGTTGATAAATAGAGGGGATTGAGAAAGTATATCCTTCTATTAATATGTTAGTATAATAGCTTGCATACCATAAAAATTTATAACTTCCATCTGTTATTCTTATTTGTAAAGGCCTTTCTAACTTTTTCCAATGTAATGCTATTTGTTTAGAAGCAATACAAATAGTTGCACATGTATCTATATATGCATTAATTTTAGTCTGTTGTATCACTATTTGAATAAAAGTTGTGTTCGGATTGAATTGATGATTCGGGGCTACTTTCTGAATCAGATCCATTTTCTGTTTCGTAAAAATATAAAGAGGGAATTGTAGAGTCTGTATCATAATCAGATTCAATTGGTTCTAACTGATTTTGAAAAGCTGAATATAAAATATGAACATTATTTTTTAATGTTTTGTCTTTTTTCTTGGGACATTGATTTGCATAATGACCTTCCTCTTTGCATAACCAACAGTGGAAAATTTTCTTTTTTGTGGGACAATATTGTTGTTTTGGCTTAAATTGTATATATTTTTTGTGTCTAAAATATTTGCGATAAGGCTTCTGAAATGGTTTAAATTGTCGTTTTCTAAAATAATTTGAAGGGTATTTTCGCCATTTATATTTTCCAATTTTATTTCTTCGAAATTTTGAATAATTTTTTCGTACATTTCTTCTTGATTGTTTTTCACAGCCATACTGTTGTGGTACTTCGGCGTTTTTAGAACAACATAATTGGAAAGTTTGATGTTTCAATGTTTGTCTTAATTTAGATTCTAAACATTGCTAAGTTAATATTTCTTTGGTGATTAAAATAGCTCCTCCTAAATTGTTTGCTACTGAAGGGGACCGGGGAAGGAGGGCTGTGCGTGCAGAATTGAAGAGAAGAGAAGATAGGAATTTTTTTTAATGGGGGGGCCACTTATATTTGTAATTTTAAAAATTTTAATTATATAAGTAATTTTAAAAAAAATATTTGAAAAGGGGGCCCATGGCCCCCTTCCCCTATAACATGGCTCCGTCCCTGAACACAAAATCAATTATTACTCCAAGTACTTAGTTTAGTGATTAATTGAATATGTTCTCTAACAACTTATTAAGTTTTAATATGGATAGGAGACATAGAAAGAGATATTAAATCTAAATATATTGGAGTCAACCTAATTCAGCTGATCATAAGATTTTGTATGGATTAACATAAAATTGATTCCACCATGTTCCTTTGCTCGTGTATATTTACATGAAAGTCATGCTTTCCTCATCTTCTTTCTGATATTGGTAATTTAGGGACAAGTTTCCTTTACAAAATTACGATAAAATTTGAAGTTGAGACTGAATGGATACAGGTTAACATTGAAAAATCGAGATGAGATATAATCTCACATGCAGCAAAATAGTAATGAAATCTTTTTGTTAGATTTATTAAATAACCAAATTCATTTGAATTATATAACATGATTAACATGCAAAACATAATAAATTAAATAATTCCAACCTTATTGCAAACTTTAATCCTTTTCTTGTCATTTCTCTAGAACTCAACTACTATAATTGCATATATATTCAGTCTCTAATAGTATCCACAAAAAAGTATTAGAATAACTTTATAATTATTATAGAGGGGGTTATCCAAGAAGTAATAGTTTTCTTAGAGCCTACGCCTATTTATAATAGATTTTGGAGATTTTAGTAATTTAATTATAATGAAATTTTAATTTCAATTAAACTTTAAAACTCATATTGATCTTTATTTATTATATATCTCATATTTAATAATAAAGTTTCTCAAACTTTACAATAAAATCTAACTTAATTAAAATATCTTTTCTCTCTTCAATTTGTTCTTTATTTATGACTCATTAAGTTCTTAAATATGTTAATAGTGAATATAAATTATAATCCTAAACTATATTTAGGATTAAATAAATTAAACTCCTTTAATTCATTTTTAATTACTTAATTAAACAATTTATATCATAGATCAAGTTTATCGTTTAGCAATGCATCATAACCATATAAATATTTAGAAATATTAAAATAGTTTTAACTAATATTTTTATATAATTTAATTCTTTCATCATACAATGTTTCGATTAGACATAGAGCATGGAATTAATGTATATTATATTTAAGTCTAATCATACTAGTTCTCCATCATTAGTAATTGATTCAATTAATGACATTTGAAAACAATTTTTATAGTCTCAGTCCACTTTGCCAATGACTTCTTGAATCAATACTAATCGAGAATAACAAAATATTCTCCTTAATCACTTTAGGACAATGAATCATATGTTGTTCACTCAACTACCTTCATATAGTTCATGTTATATCCAATGACTATCAATTAATCTGCATTTCACTAGAATAGTTCGTAAATAGTATTAAAACATAACAATCCCAATATGAGATATTTTGGAGACTTCAAGTCAAAGAATCACTTATACAATCATTAAAATTAGAATTTGTATAGACATACAAGTAATGTTTTAAATAAAATTCTCATATCAGATCTTTTCAATAAACTTGTTCTTTAACAAGTATCCATACGTGTGCTAGTAATATTCAATCTCAATTAAATAATGACTAAGAACAATTTAGGTATAATTAGAAATACAATACGAATCTCATGATTATGATCTCATCATAATTTTATTTACAATGCTAATTTATCCAATAGAATTTTATCACATACATATGAACATATATAAGATAATGAATGTTTTTAAATAATTTTGTTACTAAACTAAACCAACTAATTGGTTATTGGATATAAACTCACAGTTATTACTATTTAGTTGATCTACCACAGAGATGGTGCATATAATTAAGAAGATCTAATGCTACTGTCAACAACTCTACGAGTACTAATCTCCTAAAACTTATCATTGGTGCATATCATGAATGGTTACCGATGGTTCAGTAAAAGAAATAAATGAAAGCCACTCAACCACCGTACCTACAGGGCCTAGGGGGCTACCACTTTTTAACAATCCACATGGTTCAACGAGAGCAACATCTTTGAATTTATTTTTAAAAAAAATCTTTGAATTTAGACCTTGTAATGTTATTAGCTCTACTTAAATTTAGATTCGATCATGTTTATAACGCACAACTTGGTGCAGTTCTTTTATTTGTCAAAATTATGGAATTTAAATTTATATCATATGGGCCAACCTTTGCACTGTGAAGATTTAGGTTGATTTAGTCATAGGTTTTTGCTTTGTTGTTCCATTTAGGTTGAGTTAGTCATAGATTATTATTTTGTTGTTCCATTTAATAGATCAGTAGAACTAGTCTTTAGCTAAGTTGGATAAGAAAAAATTACCTGTTAGTTACATTGGTAGTTACATTAAATAAGATATTCTTTTTTCCTTTTGTTCAGCCTTAGCTGTTATGTTTTAGCAATATAAATTGTACCCTTTTCAGATCGAAAAGGCAGTGAATAACAACTCTTTAAAAGCTTCTTGTTCTCTTCATCTCTCTCCCCCTCAAAATACTTGTATCAGTAGTATTAGAGCCAAGTTACAACCATGGATACTCGTAGCAAAACTAATGTATAATTTCACAATAGACATGAGTCTAGCTTCGACCATGTTAATGCCACCCTAGAATGAGTGTTAACCGAGCTATAGGCTTTATGAGTCTCACAAAGCACGTACATTATCCTTTCCATAAATCAACCTATTCTTTCGAGGATAATCTTCAAAATTTTCAAACACTATGCAATCTAATGACCCAAATGACTACCACCACCATTGCCTTAAGCTACAATTTCCAAAGTTCAATGGTAAGGACCCATCTGGCTAGGTTTATATGGAAGAACAATATTTTCAGTTCAAGAATGTTGCCTCTGATCAACAAGTGCAGCTAGCTTCTTTCCATCTAGAAAGCATTGCTTTACAATGGTGGTGGTGATGAAATTATGTGGAACACTCAATTGGGATGAACTTACCAAAATAATCCACCTACGCTTTGGACCCACAGATTATGAGGATCTATTGGAAGCTTTGACTCAGCTTCAACAAACTACAACTGCAGTAGCTTATTAAGAGGCTTTTGAAAAGCATTCTCATAGAGTTGATGGCTTACAAGAAACCTTTCTTATTGGATGTTTTATTGCTAGACTTTGTGATGACATCTGCTTAGATGTGAAAATAAAACAGCCCCATATAGGTGTTACTAGACTAATTGAAGACTGAAATCAGTTACAAAAGAACACCAACCAATTAGCTACTTTCCACTAGCTCCAATAGCACCAAAGGCGAATGTCAACCCAACTGCTGGAATATTAACATGGCAATCCAAGTCCTAAAACTACTTTGACCATATTTCAACAGATTACTAATCAAGAGGCACGAAAGCATCGAGAAAAAGGCTTGTGTTACTATTGTGATGAGAATTTTAACCCAGTCCATCGATGTAAACGTCCATAACTATTTATGATAGAGGATTCACATCAACCAAGTCCCTGAGGAAGAAGACCTTGTTAAACTTGAACCAGAAAGTGAAGAAGTTTTGCCTAAAATTTCCTTCCATACCATAGCTGGTATTAATCACCCTCAAACAATACATATATTAGGGAAGCTGGAAAATAAGAATGTGAATATCCTTATAGATGGTGGTAGTACCCACAACTTCATAGATCAAACCATAGTTACCAAGTGGGGATTACCAGTACTTCAAAGCAAGAAGCTCTAAGTTATAGTCGCCAACTGGGAAAAATAGAATGTGTCGAGCGATGCCAAGAACCCACAATTACCATTTATAGAAACCTATCACAACAGATTATTATGTCGTTCCCGTCATAGCTTGCTATGTAGTTTTGGGAGGACAATGGTTAAGGACTCTAAGTCCAATTGAAATGGATTATAAGCAACTAATTATGAAATTCCAGCTTGCAAGAGTCTCTCACACATTTCAAGTACTGAGACTAGCCAACATTAAAGTGCTAACAAATAAAGAAGTTAATTACCTATAAATTACTGGCTTTCTCTTCTAGATTCTATTCTCTTTTAATAAACCCTAGTTGACCTTATGCTCTCCTGACATAGCTTACCTCCTAATTGAATTCCAACAAATATTTAAAGAACCCGACAACCTTCTTCTAATTAAAGCGACCACATAACTACCAAATTCCTTTACAACCCAATTCAGAGTCTGTGAGAGTTAGACCATATTGATACCCTTACTTCCATAAAATGAAATAGAAGAAAAAAGTGAGGGAACTTTTGCAATCTGGATTAACAAGACTTGGTAATAGCCCATTCTCATAACCTCTTTTATTGGCGAGAAGAAGGTTGATGGAGAATGGTGATTTTGTGTGGACTATCAGGCTTTGAATGACATAACAATCAAAGATAAGTATCCAATTCCAGTAATTGATGAGCTTCGCAATGAGTTTCATAGGGCCAAATTCTTTTCTAAATTAGATATAAGAGCATGTTATCATCAAATTTAGGTATAAAAAGAAGAGATTCCTAAAACTTCTTTTTGAGCACATAAAGGGCACTATGAGTTTGTCGTAATGGCATTTGGTCTCATAAGAACCCTTGCAACGTTTCAAAGTCTCATGAATAACCTCTTTCGCCCTCATCTTCGAAAGTTTATTTTGGTCTTTTCTGATGACGTTCTTATGTTAAAAAGACCACCTTTCACATCTGTGGACCACCTTCACCATCTTATCAACTAACCAGTTGTTTGCTAAAGAAACAAAGTGTTGGTTTGGTGTTTCATAAGTAGACTACTTAGGTTATATTATTTCTAAGAATGGAGTTGCAGTGGAGCCTATAAAAATGCAAGTAATCTGTGAGTGGCCAACACCAACTACATCAAAGGGAGTTCATGGACTTATTAGATTAACAGGTTACTATCAAAAATTTATCCTTCATTTTGGAGGTATAGCAACACCATTGACTCAATTTTTTTCAAAGGGAGAATTTAAATGGACTGAAATTGCTAAGTTAGCCTTCAAACAATTGAATGAAACACTAACATCTCCACTAGTCCTATGCCTACCAAATTTCTCTCAATCATTCGTGATCGAGTGTGTTACAAGTAGGGTAGGAATTGGAGCAGTCTTATCCCAAAATAACAAGCCAGTAGCTTATTTCAATGAACCTCTAAAGGGATCAACTTTGTCTCCTTATCTACCTATGAGAAAGAAATGTTAGTTATTGTCAAAGCTATCCAAAAATTGCGACCTTATTTACTTGGTAAGTCATTTATTGTTTGCACTGACTAAAAAGTTCTTAAGTATTTACTTGAGCAGCGGATCACAACCCCGGCACAAACATAATGGCTTCCAAAGATTCTTGGGCATGATTACAAAATTGAATATAAGTGGGGATTTGAAAACAAAGTTACTGATGCCTTGACCTGAATGGTCGAATTCCATCTTCTTTCAATTTCCAAGTGATAGGTGGATTGGTGCCCAATGTTAGAAGAAGAAATGAAATAAGATTCTTATCACAAAACAATCGTCTCACGTGTTTGTGCAATGGAATGGAGTATGGTTCAAAATGGTAGGATTTACTTAAGTCCATCCTCCACTTTGATTCAACATATACTTAAGGATTGCCACTCATCACCTACTGAAGGACATTTGGGGTTCCATAAGACACTTTCTATTATCAAAGAAAGCTTCTTGTGGCCTAATATCGGCCAAATAGTAAAAAAATCACAACAATGTGATATCCAACAGTGTTGCAAAACTAATTATATAAAGTCGGTAGGTTACTACAACATTTACCGATACCTACTAAGATCTGCATAGATATATCCATGAATTTTATTGAGGGCTTAGCAACATCATAGGGACATTTAGTTATCATGTTAGTCGTGGACTGCTTATCAAAATATGCCCACTTTATAGCTTAGCATCCATTTACTACAACTGCTATTGCCAAGGCCTTTGTAGCTAATGTGGTTCGTCTCTATAGAGTTCCAACATCTATAATTAGTGATAGGAATAAGGTATTTATGAGTTCCTTCTGACATGCATTTTTTCAATTACAAGGAACTAAGCTTTGTATGAGTTCGAGCTATCACCCTCAGACTGATGGACAAACTGAGGTAGTAAACCGCACTCTAAAGCAATACTTAAAATGTTTTGTAGGTGACCAACCATGAAAATGACTTGAATAGATTTCTTAAGTTGAATTCAATTATAATACATCAACTCATTCCTCCACCAAAATGTCACCCTTTAAGGTTGTTTATGGAGTTCCACCTCCCAATTTATTAGCTTCTGTTAAGAACTTGTCGGGTCCAAGTTGTTGATGACTACTTATGAGATTGAGACACCATCCTTCGTGAGTTACACCATAATCTTACACAAGCTTGTAATTGGATGAAATGCCAAGCAAATCAGAAGTGTAGAGTGATCCAGTTTGTAGTGGGTGACTATGTTTATCTTAAGCTTCAGCCATATTGACAAACTTCTGTTGCATTTTGAGCTTTAATAAAGCTTATTCTAGTTTTTTTTTTGTCCTTACCAAATTATTGAAAAAATGGTCAAGTTGTATATAAATTAGCTTTTCCTTCAGATTCTCAAATTCATAACACTTTTCATTTTAGCTTATTATGGAAGCATTTAGGAACACTAGTTACTCCACTTTTTAAACAACTTCTATTAGTCATAGATGATTCAGTTATCCTTTCACAACTTGAAGTTATTATTGATCGTTGAATTGTTCGCAAGGGAAACTATCGTCCAACATATGAAATTTTGATTAAATGAAGTTGCTCTAATAGAGGATGCTTCTTAGGAAAATGAAAGCTGGATCGCCAAATCATATCCAAATTTTATCCTTGAAGACAAGGATTCTCAGGGAGGGGGGATTTGTATGGGCCATCCTTTGCATTGTGAAGATTTAGGTTGACATAGTTATCAGTTGTTGCGTTGCTGTTGCATTTAGGTTGACTTATTCATAGGATGTTGCTTTGTTGTTCCATTTAATAAGTCAACAGAACTAGTCTTTAGCTAAGTTGGATAAGAAAGAATTAGTTTTTAGTTACGTTGGTACTTATGTTGGATGAGATATTCTTTTTCCTATTTTTTAGCCTTGGTTGTTATGTTGTATAAATTGTACTCTTTTCATATAAAAAGGGCAGTGAATAATATTTTCCTCAAAATTCTGCTTGTATCATTATAATTAAATAGGACTTTTTCTTCTCTAATGGGGAGTCAAAATCATGCCATTTAAGTTGCACAACTTTGACCAATCGAAATTCATTGAAAATTTTTATTTAAAATTTTAGTATGACTAACCAGACAAACAAAAGATGAATACAAATGCATTCAGATTGAGTTGAAAATTCCATATTATTTCATAAGATTCAATTTTTGAATGGAATGAAATTTCATCTTCAAATGACCTCAACATCAATTCGTGTTGATTTTTTATAAATATTTACTTGAAATACATTATTCTTTTTTTGGAACATAAAATTCAATCACTTAGGAGATAGCACTTGATTGAGCCAAATATCGTTAAGCAATTAACAAATTGGCATTTGTTTGGTTAGGTTAAATTAGTCAATAAGATGTCACTTAAAAAATATATGCTAACGACTAACCGAATCATCCGCAGCTTCAACTTCTACGTTAGGGAGAAATTTGATAGATGAACTGGAAGCTTTGGAATATAATAGAACAAGATAAATGACTTCTTGGCTGCTTCTTGCCAACCATATTAGCTTCTTCCAAATATTCGATGTACTGCCATTTGAATTATAAACTAGTTTTTTGACTGCCAAATCTCTTATGCCTTAAACTAATGCAAAAAGTTGAACGTTTCTAATCAATTTGAGATTTTCTAGGAAAGTTTGAGTTCTCCCTCTTGCTATATTTAATGTAAACCCTCAAGGAAGCATTATACTTGTTTGATGTTGGACCTAATTACATGGTCATAGTAAATGGAAAGATGAAAGCAATTAAAATTTAATGCTTGGAATTTAGCATGCAAGATAAATGCACATCTATATATCGGGTGCAAATTTTAATGGATATATAGGATAAAGATAGATGTATTTATTTACACTTTTCAATTCATCATCAAACGGTATCGAGATTACTATTGATTTGACATAAAACCTCGATGAAAATTAAGGTAAAACCCTATTTTCTTCCACTAAACTTAAAAATCTTGATATAAAATTTATGTAATTACTTTCTCCAATTCTCTAAGGATATGTGTCGTATATATTCAACTTATCATTAAAATTGAAAAGTTTAAAGTTGAGAAGGTAAAGTACAAGGTAATAAATTTTGATTTGATATTGGAGACACCTTTTAAATAATAAATTGAAGTACAACTTGAGTTTTTATTTATTGTAATTATTATCATTTAAAAACTGCTTTTAATACAGTAACTTAGAAATATTACAAATACTCGTCCTTCAGTCTATATATGTATTTATATAAAAACAGATTCGTAGTAAGTAAAAGAAAATATTTCTACGTCCATTATGAAATCATATACTTTATTATAATGATTACACACTATAAAATTTTATTTCTATGATGACTTTAAAAATCTCTAAAATGACATTATTTCAATTCGTAACTGTAGTAGTATCTATCTATCTATCTAAACCTAATATGGGAAAGCAAAACTTTTCCTTCCCCACTAAGACAAAGGTGTAATAGAGGATAGAACATTGTCAAAAGCTTGTTGGAAGCATATAGGGCAATCCCATATGAGATCTAACAAAGCAATACATGCCAACAGCAAATGCCGCTTTCACTTAGAGTGCCCATGGCTTGCATGGTCCAATCAAGTGATCCCTTTAAAAGGAAAATGGCGGTTCATATTGAGTCCAACTTCACACGCTGTCTTATCGTATTTTAAACCATTCTTGTTTTGATCGTTCACTTACACGTACGTTAAGTCACCCACAGGCGTAAAGTCAATATAAATGACAAAAGAACCAAAAGAAAGGAATAGTTTGGACCTTAATCACGAAGTGGACTCTCTAGCTTTGTTTGTTAATGTTGTGTTCTTTTCCCCATTTTTCCGCATTACCCTTCCAGTGTTCACATTTGGTTGGTAAGTGATCTTATCTTGTACGTATGCTTAATAAAATAACCATTCCAGGTGTTAACAACCATAAGAAGTTTCTTAAAGACCTTGCAAGCTTTGCCATCGGTTGATTAAGAAAACCCTTTTTCTATAAAAATAATTTTATGAAAGCTACTGTCTTATCGGCATCCTGATGCCATTATCGTATCCAAGGTTTCTTCAATGTAAGCTGGTTGACATGGGGTCTTCTTTCTTTTTAATGACCATAAAATTGCATTTCAATAAAGAAAATGCATATAGCACTAGGAAGTAAAACAAATTACCGTCAACTTCTGCCATTAATTTAACCTCCACGGATAAGGCTTCGTATAGCAAATTACCGTCAACTTCTGCCATTAATTTAACCTCCATGGATAAGGCTTCGTATAGCAGTGTTTATATAGCTATCGCTTAATTAACAAAATATATAAAAAAGGTGGAGCTTTGCAATTTGGATTATCAAAATGTAACTACAGCACTAATGATACAAGAGAACAGTGCCTTAATAATGTATCTAAAATAATAAACCTCCTTGGAAGTTTACTCCTTGTTTTAACCAAGTCAACCTGCATAAACGAACAAAACTTCGACGCTGCAGATTTTGTGTATCTTCTACAATGAAACAGCTAGGGAAGGGCCATACCGAAATAGACCTTTGAACTTGATGGCACAATAGCAATCAATTTTGGTTGACTTAAACGTACTTTGATTAATTTAATATAAGGATTCTACGAAAATTAGAAGGCAAAACCAGTGTAAGAGCGCTAGATGAGTGACATAAGATCTATGATCTATCTAAAAATAACGTTAAGCCCTGGTGGATGTTCGAAGTTCCATTATTAGTAATTTTCGTTCTCTTCTTTCTTTGTTAGACAAGGCACGAGATAAATAATTTCGAAGAGATGTTTGTCAAAAGAAAACATACAAGTCACCAATTTCATGTTCTTCAACTTATTCTCTTTCGTGATTCTGAATGTACGCTTACCGAGAAACTTCATGTAAAATAATAATTATTAAAAAAAATTGTGATATCCTGTTTTCATCCTAGGTTCTATCATCACCCTAAGAAAATGCACCGAACTTTGCAGATAAATATTTTTCCTAAATATTTTTAAGTTCTATTTTGACTTGATAAAAAAAATATCTAACCCAATAAACTACGTTTCCCCTTTTCGTTTGTCCCAGGTCTCTCCTGATATTGAATGTTATAATAAACTCACCGCCAGGACTTCTCGTGCAAGGACATGTACATTTATTTTACATGTATACGTACGTATACAGGTGTAGGCAGGTAGTGATATAGAGCTGTCAGGGTTCTGAGAGGCAAAATTACACCAAGTTGCTCTCGCATTTAAAATTTTCGGAAGACTTTGTTAAGGAAAGCGACAACAGTCTGAGCATGTCAGGCTCAGTATCAATTCAAGACATCTGTATGTATGCCTTAACACCGCGGGCATTCTTATCATTATGAGCTCCCCAGTTGTGCTAAGAATTGCCAGTCAACAAATATACACTCGTCCTGTTTTCCTCCAAATAATCAACAACTTTATTGCCAATGACCACCGTTTTTGTATTATAAAATGGGAAAGTAAATTGAGGAAAATCATAAATATGCTTTGACGGTTGTTGTGGAAAAATGTGAAGATTGCTTTGACAAGGAATATTATGCAGTGGGCTAGGAATCATGTGTTGATATCGGGCTTAACTCCTTGCAATAGATATTTGGTGGCTCAAGATGACATGCAAAATCCAAACCCATATTATAGAAAAATAAGCAGATTTAAAGGGCTCAATCATCGGTGTACAAAACCAACCCATTTGAGAAAAAAAGAAATCAGGTCTACTTAAACCGGTTGTCGCAATTTCATTTCATGATGATTATTGTATTACTAATGTAATGTGTGGAAAAGTTTAAAACTAAACATGGAGAAAGGATGACACAGTATGACTGGAATTTCGGGTTAACACAATAATATCAGCCTACCAATCAACCCAACTGGAATATTAGTAACATCATAACGGACTTGGTACTAGATTAAATTTTAGCACGATATTATATCGATATTGGTTAATATTAGGTATCGTTTTAGGTAATTTTTTAAATTTATAAAATAGTCCCTACAATTTTTTTTAAAATTACAAAATAATCTTTCAATATTATACTATATAATTTAAACCAACCATGTCTCAAAAAATCGTAATAATAGAAATTCAAAATAACAAAAATTTATTTATTTTTCTTAATATTATTTT
>JANIPN010000218.1:53042568-53062423 GCA_027478595.1 Erythroxylum anguifugum
TTTTAATACCGAACCTCTATAAAAACAGTGTTTGATCTTCTTCCCTACTCTATTTATTTAAGTTTATTTAAATTGTTTTTGTGTGAATTAACTTCTGATTTTTATTGTAGAAAATTAAAAAAATATTAAGGATCTATTCAACCCCCCCTTCTAGATCACTTACAGATTTCTCACGGATGACATGGGTATATTTCTTGAAAGAGAAATATGAGGCTTTTGAATTTTTCAAAATATTTAAAGTTACAGTGGAGAAAGAATATGGAAACTTAATTACAAAATAGAGGACTGATAGAGAGGGTGAATTTACATCCCAAAAATTGTAGTTGTTTTGTGATCAATTAGGTATACAGAGACAATTGACAACAAGCTATACACCACAACAAAATGGTGTAGCAAAGAGGAAGAACAAAATAATCATAGAGGCAGCCAACAACATGTTAAATGACAAAAGTCTTCCAAACAAATTCTGAGAAGAAGCAGTGGCTATAGTAGTATATGTTATGAATTGATCACCCACATGGGTAGTTGGAGGACAAATGCCATATAAAGCTTGGTTTGGCAGGAGGCCAAATGTGAGTCATTTACAGATTTTTGGATCCATTGCTTATTCATTTGTTCCATCTAAATTAAGGAAGAAGCTTGATGAGAAAAGTGCCAAGTGCATCTTCGTTACCTCTAGCGAAGATACAAAAGCCTATCAACTGTTTAATCCCATCACTAATAAGTTAATTGTCAGTTGAGATGTCATTTTCAATGAAGATGAAACTTGGGATTAGGTTGAAGCAGGTGCCACACATGCCACTAGAGAGATTACAAAACTTGTAGAACTTGATTCTCTTGCTCCTCCCACGATTGACAATACTACAGATTCTCCTCCAAGAAGAGTCAGCAATTTGTCAGATATTTATGCCTGAATTGAATTTACTTGCTTGGCGATGGAACCTACTTGCTTTAAAGATGCAATTGCTAGAGAAGACTGGGTTAAGGCAATAAGAGAAGAATTAGAAGCCATTGAAAAGAGTCAAACCTGGACCTTGGTAAATTTACCTAATGGGAAGAATGCAATTGGTCTCAAATGGATTTTCAAGTCAAAATTTAATCCAGATGTTACCTTGAAGAGAAACAAAGCAAGGCTAGATGTAAAAGATATGCTCAAATTCTAGGTACAGATTTTTCGAAAACTTTTGCCCCTATTGCACGATTAGATACTGTGAGATTAATTCTAAGTATGGCTGCCCATAATTGCTAGTTTGTTTTTCAATTAGATAAGAAATATTGATTTAGTTGAAGATGTGTATGTTAAACAACTAGAAGGTATTGAAGTTAAAGGCTTTGAACACAAAGTTTACAAACATCATATGGCACTTTATAGGCTCAAACAAGCACCATGAGCCTGGTATAGCAAAATCGACTCTTATTTTGCTAAAAGTAATTTTTCAAAAGAGTGCTAATGAACCTAATTTGTATGTTAAGAGCTGTGAAAATGATTTTTTGGTGCATGTTTATATGTGGATGATATAATATATATACTCAGAATTCAATTATGAAAGCTTTCAACGTGTCAATGATGGAAGCTTTTGATATGTCCAAATTGGGATTATTGCATTATTTTTTAGGTTTGGAAGTTATTCAAGGTGCAGGTGGAATATTTCTCTGTCAAAGGAAATATGCTACAATCTTTTGAAGATGTTTGATATGTTTAATTGCAAAGTTGTCAAGACACCTTTGAGTGCCAAAGACAAGTTATCGTTGGAAGATGGAGTTGACAACGGAGATGAGAAGCATTTTAGAAGCATGGTTGGAGGTTTGATGTATTTAATCCGCACTCGTCCAGATCTTGTGTTTGCAGTGAGTCTGATTTCATAGTTTATACACAACCTAAGCAAACATCACCTTAAGGTGACAAAAAGAAATTTGAGATGTTTCAAAGGAACGACCAATTATGGGATCAGGTACGTGAAAGATGATAACATTGATCTTTTAGGTTTTACTGACAATGACTAAGCTGGGAGTGTAGATGACAGGAAGAGCATAATAGGATTCATGTTTTGTTCTAGTGGTGCAACCATTTCTTGGATGTCAAAAAAGCAACAAGTTACTGCCTTATCTAGCATGGAAGCTAAATGCATAGCGATTACAGCTACGGATTGTCATGCAGTGTGGTTTAAAAGAATTTTGTAAGATTTAAAGCATAAGCAGATGCAGCTAATAAGAATTTTATATGACAATAAATCCACCATTGATATTACAAGAAATCCAGTTCATCGAGGGAGAACCAAGCATATCGAGATTCGGTATCACTTAATCAGAGAATTGGTTTCAAAAGGAGAAGTTGATTTGCAACATTGTAATAATGAAGAACAACTCGTAGATGTTCTGACAAAGGCTTTGACAAAGAAGAAATTATTGAAGCTTCGAAATATGATAGGTATTTTGCAATTGCTTGAATTAAAGGGGGAAAGGTTAAAGATTGACTAATTCAATCCCTTGACAGACTCTTTTTTTTAGTGATTTCATTAGTTACGATTTTTAGATTTAATGGCCATAGGATCTGTTTTTTATGTACATGTCTCCTACTTAAAAGGTACATGTGCCTATATAAGGACTAAATGTTATGTTTTATTTAACTTAATAAAAAAAAGTCTTGCTTCTATCCACAAATTTAAGTGTGCTTTTTGTCCCTATGAGTCTATTTTTCTGGGAGTCTATAAGGTTACTTTATTGGGTTCACTTGCTCTTTTAATAGAAATGTTGTCCTATCAAGGTGACATTTTACTTTAGGTCTTAACAAAAACTGATGTGGTGTTGAGTGAGGAAATTACTTATGACAAGAAATTAAATCAAACTTATAAAAGACTATGAATCCTTGTTCATGTAGTAGCACCGTGATTCATTCCTGCAGCATTATTTGGTTCTTAGCATAATTCTCATCAAACCATTGTAAAATTGGGTAGGCGGTATGTTGGGAAATTGGATCGGGATACGATTATGTGCATAACGGAATAATTATGAAACTTTTTATTTTGATTTTTCAAAAATCACGAGCACTTTAAATTATATAAAATGATTAACACATAAATTATAATAAAATGTGAATCTTAATTCATACTTTATTTTAAAGCTTGATCTTTTTCTTGTTATATCTTTTGAATTGTTTCTAAATTGGTCCATCTCAACCACTGTAGTCGCACAATGTTTGAATTCTAATGGTATCCATAAAATAAGTTGAGAGAACTCTGTGATTATTAAAAAGAGGGTTTGGCAAGGTGTGCTAGCTCCTTTAGCGCTTAAGCCTATTTATAATAATTTTTGAACATTATAGTAATATAATTGAATTTAAATTCAAATTTTAATTAAACTTTAATTAGAATTATATATAATTCTAATTAAATACCAATTATGTTCAAATAAGATTCAAAATTTGATATTGATTCTTATTTATTAAATATCTCATAATTAATAATAATGTTGGCCCCCAAATTTGTGTCTTATTGAATTAAGCATGACTTAAATAAATTTTGAGGTCTTGTTAGATTAATTATTTTATTTCGAGTTAATTATTATTTCAATGTTAGTAGGATTTTATTGTATGGGTTTATTGAATTAAGGTAGTAAGAGTAAGAATGTTCAAGGGTATTTTTGGAAGATCACTTAAGGGTATAAGACCATAAGCTTATAAGGAAGGGTAAAATGGACTTTTTAGATTCATTAAGGGTATAAAAGGAAGAAGAAAAGAGTGTCTTGCATTTGAAGAAGCCAAAAATGTGAATGAAAGGAGAGAAGAAGAGAAAATAAGAAAGAAAGAGAGAGAGTGTTGTGGAGAAGAGAGAAGAGAAAGAAGATCAGCTAGGTTTCACTTTTTCTCATCTTCAAGAGAGAATTTGGGGTTCTTCAATAAGGGAAAAAGAAAGAGGAAGATTAGAGCTTTCATTAGAGCCAAGAAACTCTTCATTTGGTAAAGATTCAATGTAAGTTTGATTTTAATCCTTTAGATTTATGAAAGGGTTTTGGTTCAAAGAGCTTAAGAAATGCATGGGTTTAGGTATTCTAAAACTAATTTTAGTGATTGTATTTCATGGGATTTTCAATTGAAAACCCTATTGAGTAGGAGTTTTGTTATTGTTGAAGGAAATTAAGAGAGGCAAGAGGAGCAAGAAGAGAGGCACCTTTGACCAAGTTTTTAAGGAAGGAATTTACGATAGGTTACATTTTTATAATTGAGTAATAAGCCATTAATGTTTCTTTTAAATAAATGATTTCAACTACTTTTATGAATGTGCATTTATTAACTTTTAAATGCTTGAGAATGTGCTACATGTTTGCATATGGCTTGTGTTACTGATTTATAAAATGAAAGATGGAAACAATTTTGGAAAGAATAAGAAAATGATTTTGAAAAGATATTAAGTTTATAAAATCACTTTTCGAAAAAGTGCTATTTTGGGCAATATGTTTATCATATGTGAAATGCATGATTATGGTGGATTGCGATGATTCCCTAAGTTAAGTCAAGTATACTTTGATAAAAGGCTTCTCCCACCTGCTCGCTAGTGGCATGGAGCTCCATCATAGACTCTCCTAAGTTCACGGGTACGCAAGACCATTATATGGGATTGCGATAGTACGTTCTGTTCACGGCTACACAGGACCCTTATAGAAAAAGTGTAGTACGTTTTGTTTTGGATCCACCCAAACCATTTTGATGTGCTTATGTGTTTATGATTTGTGACAAGTTTGATGAATTTATGATTCGTGATATTTATGAATTGCTTGATAAGTTGTGAATTTGGGAAATATGTGTTACATGAAGTTCAATGTGCATTTTGCAATGGAAATAAATATTTCAATGGTTTTTGCTTGTTTCTTCGTTATAAACTTGTTACCCACGAGCTTGTCATGCTCACCCACTTTTTTGTCCCATCTTCAGGTGATGAGCTAAGAGATCAAGTGATCAAGAGCATAAGGGCTTTACTCCAAATCTGCATATTTTGGATTTTAAGTTATTTTTATAAAACACAAGGCTTTGGTTGCATTTCAAGTGTTACTCATTTATGTAAAGTTTGTATTTTTGGATTTATGATGTAATGTGGCTTGGCATGCCATTAAAGCTTTGTAAACTCTTATCCTTGGTGTTAATGAAATATGAATTGTGTATGGATGATGCGAGTTGAAATTAGATATACTTGAAGAAGTTATCAACTTGAGTTGATGAGTTTTTTTTTTAACATGAATTGTTGTTACATATATATATATATATACATACATATTAGTGAGATGTTATGGAAAAGAAAATAGGAATTATGAATGATGAAATGTAGTTGAATGGTTAAGAATGTTGTTGTATGAGAGGAAGTGAATTTGGGACAATTTTCAATTCTTTAATAAGGGTAAAATGTGTGTGTTCTGACTTCAGAGGAAAAACTATATTAATCTAGGATGAATTAGACCAAGTTTCTACTTGGAAGTTGTAGATTATCTTGTTAGCTTTCCAATGCTATGAAGTATGAAATTTTTGGATATCGGAGTTGAGAGATATGATCATTATAAATTAGTAATGCTAAATAGGAGGTATATCAGGCCAGCTATAGTAAATGATGAGATGTAGTTGAATTTAATAATTCAAATGAGTTAAGAATTGAGAGTTTTATGAGATCAATTTGGTAGTTGAACTGTTAAGAAGTGATATTGCATAAGAAGAGGTGAATTTGAGAAGATTATGAGCGAAAGTGATGCTAGAATGGATGTAGGAACCATTGGAGAGGCTTTGGAGGGAGTTTTGTATCACTTATGTCCATTAAACAGACTTTCTTGGGTCTGTGAGGACCCCCAGCCTATTGTCCATTAAACGGACCTTCTCGGGTCTAGAAAGGCCCCTAGCCCCGTATATGTCCGTCAGGCGAACGTGTATGTCTGCTTAACAGACATAAACTGTATACTTTCGTAAATTTGCATTTTTGACCCTTTAAATGGAAAATCTCGCTTTATGGTCTCATAAAAGTTGTAGATCTAGAAGTTCTCTTTCAAATCGTCTAAGTATGACCTTAATCAGACATCTTTAGTGAAGGTTATGTCAATTGCACTGAAATAGGTTTAGTATGATTGAGGACAAAATCATGTTTGATTCTTTTCAATATAACTTCATCTTCCAACCTCCAAATGAAGTGATTCTTAAACCAATAGATTCCTAACACTTTTTTCTATTTCTCCATAATAATCGGTAGCCTTTGGGGTTTATTCAAAAAATATTGATGGAAAGAAAGTGAGGGAATCGATGGAAGAGCATGACTTGGTTATGAACAGTCTTTGGATTCTTAAGCATATCTTGATCTATAGAGCTCCGTTTGAGATGGTTCTTGTTTCTAAATAAACTAGAGACATAGAGATACAAATTCTCTGCAGAAACTAAATTTTAATTCAGTCTCTAAGACTATCAATTTCTGGATGAAATTGAGTACTAGTGTACTGATTTAGTTTAATAATAGTCCGAAAATTTTTGGGCTATAACTTTTATATTTCTGAACCAAATTGAATGATTTTGGAGTCATTATAAACTTAAGATAATGGGGAACAAATTTTCTAAAGAATTTAAATTGAAATTCTGATTTGAGGTTTCCCCAAAATCTGTTCTGAAATAGGAGAAATAAGTTTGATTATAGTGTTTAACTGGTGTGGGCACGCCGCCCTTATGGGATGGACGTTTAGATGTCACTTAGGACGTCGGGGACGTGTCTCGCGAGGGTAGGGTACCAAACAATTAATGATATCAGAGCCAAGAATTAGGATCTTATATGGGCAATTTTTGAAATATGGTCACATGTGTATGAGTCACACGCATGAGTAATTATTAAGAGTTTAAGTTGATAGAATTAGTGAGCAAAATGATACTCTTTCATGATATGAGAAAATTAAAGTTGTGGATAAATAGAAATGAGAAATAGTATATCGGTAAATATGATAGATAATGATTCATCGTATTTATATTGGGGATGCATTATCAAATATGACATCAATATTGCACTGTGGTGATTTATCCCTGAATGTGATATATATGTGAATGTGTTGTCAAGGATTGTTTAAGGAATATAGGGATATAAGTATAAATGATGAGATTAGAGTGTACAAGCAAAATGTAGTGAAAACAAAATTTGTTATGATCTTGAGAAGATGAATTTGGAACTAAAGCGGTAGTATGATTAATGTGACAAGAGTTATGATCCACCGTAAGAAGATATTAGTGGAAATTCAAATCAAAATTTCATGACGATTATGCATCTATAATTTTGAATTGATTGCTAATATACGTATGAAAGATGTAATGAAGGATATTTGGAAGATGAGATGAATAATAGCGACATATATAGAATTTCAAAAGGTTAACTTAAATTGTTGTTGTGAGTGCACATCTGATAATGGGATCATCATGACAAGTGAAAATATTAAGCATATGTGTATTATATGCGTGGAAGTGATATAGGAAGCCATCTATGACTTATTGAATAATTGCTAGTCATAGTTCCTATAGTTCAAACTCTAAGATGAATTAGAGTAAGACGTGAAAGTGCTTATAGTGATTAATTAGGAATGAATTGAGATTGTTAATGATGTTACTATAAATGATAAATTCGAGGAAAAAGAAGAAGGACACAATCATGGCATAATCCCCACAATCGAGGATAGGCGCAAAAAGGAGAAGTGTTGATTAAAATTTAATGAGATAATATGAATAGCTGAAATTGATCTTCTTGAGGTGTTAAGAATGATTGATAATGCAATGATGATAACAGTGAGTTGATAAAGATTGCATGAGCAGTATAGATGATAGTAGCAAGAAATCTTCTTTCGAAGAAGAATTTCATTAAATTAGATTAAGCAGATTAGATATTTTATATTAAGGGTGATCAATGAAAGAACAAATTAGAAATTATTATGTAATGATTCAAAGTGAGTATTGAAGTCCTATTCTTGACGAAGACATTAGCATAAAATGTAGAATATGCTACTGAGAGTGTATGCATTATGTATGATGTAAAGTATCCAACTATGTGATTGGATTCTTGAATTTGAGGTGACATTATTGTTAATATGAGGAGATCAGTCAAATAAGAATTTCAAAGACGAAATCTCTTTTAAGAGGAGGAGAAATGTTGGCCATTGAATTTTTATCTTGTTGAATTAAGCATGACTTAAATAAATTTTGAGGTCTTGCTAGATTAATTATTTTATTTGGAGTTAATTATTATGTTAATTTTAGTAGGATTTTATTATATGGGTTAATTGAATTAAGGTAGTAAGAGTAAGAATGTTTAAGGGTATTTTTGGAAGATCACTTAAGGGTATAAGACCATAAGCTTATAGGGAAGGGTAAAATAGACTTTTTAGATTCATTAAGGGTATAAAAGGAAGAAGAAAAGAGTATCATGCATTTGAAGAAACCAAAAACGTGAATGAAAGGAGAGAAGAAGAGAAAATAAGAAAGAAAGAGAGAGTGTGTCGTGGAGAAGAGAGCAGAGAAAGAAGATCAGCTAGGTTTCACTTTTTCTCATACTTCAAGAGAGATTTTGGGGTTGTTCAAGAAGCGAAAAAGAAAGAGAAAGATTAGAGCTTTCATTAGAGCCAAGAAACTCTTCATTTGGTGAAGATTTAATGTAAGTTTGATTATAATCCTTTGGATTTATGAAAGGGTTTTGGTTCAAAGAGCTTAGGAAATGCATGGGTTTAGGTATTCTAGAACCAATTTTAGTGATTGTGCTTTGTGGGATTTTCAATCGAAAACCCTATTGAGTGGGATTTTTGTTATTATTGAAGAAAATCAAGAGAGGCAAGAGGAGCAAGAAGAGAGGCACCTTTGACCAAGTTTTTAAGCAAGGAATTCAAGGTGGGTTACATTTTTATAATTGAGTAATAAGCCATTGATGTTACTTTTAAATAAATGATTTCAACTACTTTTATGAATGTGCATTTATTGACTTTTAAATGCTTGAGAATGTGCTACATGTTTGCATATGGCTTGTGTTATTGATTTATGAAATGAAAGATGGAAACAATTTTGGAAAGAATATGAAAATGATTTTGAAAAGATATTATGTTTATGAAATCACTTTTCGAAAAAGTGCCATTTTGGGCAATATGTTTTTCAGATGTGAAATGCATGATTATATGGATTTGTGGTGGTCCCCTAAGTCAAGTCAAGTGCACTATAACAAAGGACTTCTCCCGCCTGCCCGTTAGTGGCATGAAGCTCTATCATGGACTCCTCTAAGTTTACGGCTACTCAAGACCATTATATGGGATTGTGATAGTATGTTCTGTTCACAGCTACACAAGACCCTTATTACGTTCTATTTTAGATCCACCCAAACCATTTTGATATGCTTATGTGTTTATGATTTATGACAAGTTTGATGAATTCATGATTCATGATATTTATGAATTGCTTGATAAGTTGTGAATTTGGGAAATATATGTTACATGAAGTTCAATGTGCATTTTGCAATGGAAATAAATATTTCAATGGTTTTGCTTGTTTCTCTGTTATAAACTTGTTACTCACGAGCTTGTCAAGCTCACCCCCTTTCCGTCCCATCTTCAGGTGATTAGCTAGGAGATCAAGTGATCAAAAGCATAAGGGCTTTAAATCTGCACATTTTGGATTTTAAGTTATTTTTGTAAAACACAAGGCTTTGGTTGCATTTCAGGTGTTACTCATTTATGTAATGTTTGTATTTTTGTATTTATGATGTAATGTGGATTGAAATGCCATTAAAGCTTTGCAAACTCTTATCCTTGGTGTTAATGAAAAATGAACTGTGTATGGATGATGTGAGTTAAAATTAGATATACTTGAAGAAGTTATCAACTTGGGTTGATGAGTTTTTTTGAACATGAATTTTTGTTACATATATAGACACACACACACACACACACACACACATCAATGAGATGTTTTGGAAAAGAAAATAGGAATTATGAATGATGAAATGTAGTTGAATGGTTAAGAATGATGTTGCATGAGAGGAAGTAAATTTAGGACAATTTTCAAGTCTTTCATAAGGGTAAAATGTGTGTGTTCTAACTTCAGAGGAAAAATTGTATTAATCTAGGCTGAATTAGACATAGTTGTCTTCTTAGAAGTTGTAGATTATCTTTCTAGCTTTCAAACGCTATAAAGTGTGAAGTTTTTGGATATCAGAGTTGAGAGATATGATCATTATAAGTTGTTAATGTTGCATAGGAGGTATATCAGGACAACTATAGTAAATGATGAGATGTAGTTGAATGTGATAAATCAAATGATTTGAGAATTGAGAGTTTTATGAGATCAATTTGGTCGTTAAACTATTAAGAAGTGATATTGCATCAGAAGAGGTGAATTTGGGAAAATTATGAGCGAAAGTGATGTTAGAATGGATGTAGGAACCATTGGAGAGGCTTTGAATGGAGTTTTGAATCACCTATGTCCATCAGACGGAGTTTAGGTCCTTTAAATAGGCCTTCTCGGGTCTATGAGGACCCCCAGCCTTGCCCATGTTCATTGAACGGCCATTAAGTTCGTTAAACGGACCCTCTCAGGTCTGGAAAGGCCCTCAGTCCCGTGTATGTTTGTTAGGCGGACGTGAAACGGGCATACACTGTAAACTTTCTGAATTTTGGGTTTGTGACCCTTTTAATGGCAAACTCTCACTTCAAGGTCTTCACAGAAGTTGTAGATCTAGAAGTCCTCTTTCAAACTGTCTAAGAATGACCTTAATTAGACATCTGTAGTGAAAGTTATGTCAATGGCACTGAAACAGGTTCAGTATGATTGAGGACAAAACCATGTTTGATTCGTTTGGACATAACTTCAACTTCCGACCTCCAAATGAAATAAGTCTTAAACCAATAGATTTCTATCACATTTTTCTATATCTTCATAAAAATTGGTAGCCTTTGGGGTTTATTAGAAAAATATTGATGGAAAGAAAGTGAGGGAATCGATGGAAGAGCATGACTTGGTTATGAATAGGCTTTGGATTCTTAAGCATATCTTGATCTATAGAGATCCATTTGAGATGGTTCTTATTTCTAATTAAACTAGAGACATAGAGATACAAATTCTCTGAAGAAACCAAATTTCAATTTAGTCTCTAAGACTATCAATTTCTGGATGAAATTGAGTATAGTATACGGTTTTAGTTTAATAACAGTCTGAAAATGTTTGGGCTATAACTTTCAGATCTCTAAACCAAATTGAATGATTTTGGTGCCATTAGAAACTTAAGATAATGGGGAACAAATTTTCTGAAGAAGTCAAATTGAAATTCCGATTTGAGGTTTCCCCAAACATTATTTTGAAATAGGAGAAATGAGTTTGATTATGGTGTTTGACTGGTGTGGGTACGCCGCCCTTGTAGGATGAGCGTTCGGATGTCATTTAGGACGTCGGGGACGTGTCTTGTGAGGGCAGGGTGCCCAACACAAAATTTCTCAAACTTTACAATCAAGTCCAATTCGATTAAAATATCTTTTTCTCTTCAACTAATTTTTTTACGTATAACCCATTAGGTTCTTAAATGTATTCACAATGGATATAAATTATAGCTTTAAATCAAATTTAAGATTAGATAAATTAAAATTCTTTAGTTTATCTTTAATTGTCTAATTAAACAATTTATTTTTATGGATCAAGATTGATGTCTAGCAACACATCATGACTACCCAAATATTTAAGAATATCAAAGTGTTTTTTTAGATTAAAAAATTGAATTGTAAAATATAACCCTTCAGTTTGTAGAAAAGTGAAGAGTTATCAAAGGTTATATGACTTGGTCCCTTATGTGTCCTATACAAATGATCATAACTAAATTAAAAACCAAAGGAACCCCTATGTGTCTTATTTCACCTTAGCTCCTTTAATACACCTAAAGACTCTAATGTTCTACAATACATGGTTGTCTTCAACAATTCGAGGAGCTATATCAAGTTCATTAAAGAAATTATTGATCCAAATAATTATTGCCACTAAATAAAAAATGTATTATTGCTTAATTAGCAACCATTGCTACATTGGAACCTTTCTAATCTCTAAATAATATGTTTCTAAGTAAAATATACCTTAACTTCTAAAGTTAATATCCATATAAGCTTGAACTCAAATATCAACTCATACATAGAACAATGGATATTTTTAATACTTCACAAGTATCAGATACCTTAAGTACTAAAATACTTTAGTGCAATATCTATGTAGTTAGACTAGAATATGTAAACAAATTCCATTCTATCTCTGTAGATATAATTCCCATAATTAAGTTGTCACCTTTTTATATCCAATAAAAGTTGTTCTTAGACAATTACATTTTTAACAATTGAAAATACGAATTATTGTTCTCTCTCTAAGTAATACGTCTTTACATACTCCAACTAAAGAGAACAATTATACTCTCACTAACATTCTTGCAGATATGATAACTATACAATCATCTTTAAAACAAACTCTTTGAATTCATCATCAAAGTGAATCTTTCAACGCCTCATAGTCTGTTAACTATACATCTAATGAAATAACAAAGACACTATTTTCCAATTGGATGAATTGTTATGAGATTTGAAAATTTCAAATTTCATTTTACTCCCTCTTCTTATCTTGAGAACCATAATGTTGTAAGTATACATTGCAACAAATAATTTGTTATGTAGGTCTATAAGATTATATCCAACCTAATTATCCAATTTATTATTATTATTATTATTTATCTAATTTTGTTTTAAACTTAGAGGATAATATATGCTTCAATTAAGAATCACATCCCTAAATCATTAACTTTGACTCTTTTAAAGTCTTAGCATGTCATATTTAATATGAAATCTTGCTATTTGATTTAATTGGAAATACCGAAGCTAAATTATTATATTAGGCATAACTATAAAAGATTTAAATATTGCATCATACAATATCTCATTTTGTATATTCCTCTTTACACAAATCCATACTCTTGTAGTTGTTGAGGTATTCATTAGAAAATCTCATTTCCTATAGGTAACTAAAAACTCAATGTCACCACATCGATCTCATCGAAGTGCTTCAACATTCTCAATGCTTAATTTCTACATCGATTTAAAAAAGTTGAACTTTTAAAATTTTTTAAATATATATTTCATTTAATACCTATGGCTATATCACTTAAAGTCATTAGTAATCTAATGAAATACAAATATTATGCTTTTATGAATTTTTATCACATCCAATACATCACATGTATAAGATTTAATAATTCAATAAAATCTTCATTCTTTCACCAAAGATTGATTTGGTTATTATTTAACTTAACAAGTTTCACAAGTTTTATACGATTCATAATTAAAAGGATACATATATCCTTGTATGTAATTTTATATTCTCATCATGTTGATTTAAACAGCTTGGCATTAAAGGAAAGTCTTGGTTATCGAACTTTGTATTATTGCCACTTATGTTAAATATAGAGCTCCTTTGATCCGTCACATATAAATTAGTTATATAAACTTGGATCAACAACTTTTACTCAACAACCTATTTTGTATCATGTATGAACATTATAATAATGTTGAATCTAAATTTAGTATCAAATAATCAGGGTGAACTAAAATACATAAAATTTCTATCATATCACATATAGGCAAGAAAAGTCATGCAATCATTTTCTTTTTATGACAACTATTATCATACTATAACAAAGCCTTTAATTGATGTCCATTTTTATACTTTTAGTAGGCTAAATTTGAGTGGAATTATTTCATCAAGGTATTATAGCTTTCAGCTATACTCCATGCAACTTTTTGCATCTTATTATCACGTTGTTTGTATACATCTTACATGATGCCCTCAAATTTTATGAGACATTGGTCAACTCAAAATGTTCTTACATTTTATCATCTATATAATGTTAACATATCTTCAAAACTTTGTCGCCAAATTCTCATCATGGATTATAACAAAATTACATAATGGGCATACAATTTTCTTTTCTAACTTTAAGAACTCTTCTCAAACATAATCTTATGTCTAAGAAATTTAGTTCATTAACTTAGTATCAACCATACTAAATAAGATAAATTCTACTTAGAATAAAATATAAATATAAGAAAAGCAATGTCATGACTACCAAATAAAATCATGATTGTAATTGCATATTTGGTTAATCCCATTATTTTAGTCAAAATAATGGCCCTCACTACTATTCAGAAAGATTACTATAATCTTTCTAGTGGGCTAGGATCTTATTCAAATTTAGTTGATCTTGAGTTCGCTCAACAAACTAACTAAACTTAGATTAAATAGATAACAACTTTATCAATAACATCTTATATGACTTCTAGATCTATTAGGTGACAACTTTTGCCAAAACATATCATATATTTTATTCCTAACTCTACCCCTAAACTTATGTAATCTTGTGTTTGCTTATCCAAATCACACAAATTTAGTTAAGTGGGACCCACTATTGTAAAACCTAAATATATTTGAGTTAAAGCAACCTTGAGTTTGCTCAATAAGCTTAACAATAAACAAAACTCTGGTTTATTCTTATAATAATAGAAGGTGACAATCACGTTCTAAACGTGTATATTTTAATGATAAATTTAATTTTATATGGTCTCGTCAACACAAATTGCAAGTAAATTGTACACACACACACACATAACACACAATTTAATATGCATCCAATATATATATCAAATATATAAATAAAATATGCATCTTATGCACTCATAATCAAATTATATGTATAAAATATCAAGCTTTGTTTGATTATAGTTATTGATCTTCATAATATAAAATAATATTTCTAACTCTTTAGAAAAATTAAATAGATTATACTAATTGATTCCTAAATAAATTAAATTCCTATTCCATATAGAATTTTAGTTTGATTGAAAATAATTTTCAAATCCAATTGGAAACTATTTCCAATTATCTTGACTTCTTTAATAAAAGTTAATTGAAACAAATTTCAATAAATTATGCTTAATTTTAAAAAACTTATAATAGAATTAGAAAACTATTTCTAATCTAATTAGAAATTATTTTTCCTTAACTAGAAAACTATTTTCTTATGTTAAAATGAAGCTACTTTCAAAATTGAATAAAATACATTTAAATTTAATTAAGAAAGTCTTTTATATTATTTATTTAGATATTAATTTCTTAATTAATTAAAAAATATTTTCTTAATAAATTACAAAACTATTTTGAAATTTTTAAAGAAAGCAGTTTTTTCTTAATTAATAAATTAAAACAGTTTTTAAATTTTAATCAAGAAAAATATGTTTTTTAATTAGTCAAGAAGCCTATTATTCATAAATAAAGAAGCAATCTAAATAAATAGAATAATGATTCTCCAAACAAATGAAATCATAAATTTGATTTATCTCAATCAAATTGAAATAAATAAATTTAGTTAAGAAACATCTTTCTTAATTACTTACGAAAAACTTATTTTAATTTTAGAGAATCTAATTGATTAATTTCAATCCAATTGAAACTAATTAATTCTAATTTTAGCAACTACTTCTTAAAAATTAATCAGGAATTAATCTAATTATTAGTCTTAATCATATTAAGGAAAATAATTAATTTAATTATGAAATTGATTTTAAATTTTAAAACAATTTTAAAATTTTATTTGGTACAAAATTGGATTTATTCAATTTAGATTAGAATACAATATTCCATACTTAAAAAATAAATTTATTAGGGGTACATTAATTCTATTTTTTAACAAGCCTTGATCTTGGTTTATTTTAATGGTAAATGAATATTTGATGATATTTATATACCCATATTTAATATGTTTTTGTTTTTTATTTAATAGTTGTATAGTATTTTTGGTACTTATTTTGTATCAAATGTGTTTATAGGTGATAATTATCTTCATAAACCAAAATGAGAAGAATTCAGATGAAATTGTGGTATAGAACTAGATCTCAAGCAATTGTGGACTTACATGACCGTGTATACTGACTATGTAAGTTTTTGTAAATATGTGGAGTTAAAAACATAATTCTTGCCTACGTAGAGTTAGACGCTCGTGTATATTGCCTATGTAAGTCACTGTGACCATATAAAATCACGAATTCATGTGTTTTCGGAAATACACAATCACCTACATATGTAAGTGACCGCATATATCTCATAAACCCTAGTATTTACTATAAAAGGATGCTATTGGAGGCAGAAGAGAGAGAGAGGAGAGTTTAGAGGCATTTTTGAGTAATAATAAACATAGAGAAGAGGCATTTTTAAGCAGTGGACAAGGAAAACATGAAGATTACGTCACAAGATCTAATAGAGCATGTAATAGCCCGTTTTCCATATTAAGGGCTAGAGCCTTAGAGTGTTTCACATGGCCATATCATTAAGAATTCATGAATTTCGTTTCATTCACATGCATAATGATAGCATACACACGTGAATTATGATTTAGTACACATTGCGAAGAATGTATATGCATTCAATTGATTTATTCCGCAGTATGAAAGGTTTAAAATGATCATGATGTGAATTGTGTATTATTTACGCCTTGCATTTTGGTTTAATTAATTACAAGTAGTAAATTTGGAATTAATTGGTACAATTGGAAAATTGATGAATTAAAATGTACATTTGGTCTAGGAAAAATGTCAAATGGTAAGACAAATTGACACATGGGAAATTAAGATGACTAAGTCTATAATTGAGTGACATTTGGCATAGATAAATGAGTGACATTTGGCATGGCTAATTAATTGACAAATGACATTGATCCTGGAGTGAAAAATGGACTAATAACTAGGTGACAATTGGTAGTATATACATAGGACAAGTGACTTACATGCCTAAGGACAAATGTTAATGTAAGATGGTGACACCTATCATTTGATGTATCAAGTTTCTGCAGGAGAAGTTTCAGCTTAGTTCATTCTTCTCTTTTCCACTACTCTCACCACCGAAACCCTCCCAACTTCTGCACCTTGCTTCCATTTTGTTCATACTCACTACAAGATCCATATAAGAAAATATGCTCAAAGATAGCTATAACCTGCTATCATCATTTTGTATTTGCTGGAAACATCCTACTTTCATCTTGAACTTGGATGATTTTGCATGTATGGAGAGCTGAATTAGCTTGATCATTGGGGTGGAAATTTGAGCTAGACAAGTAAGTAAAAGATTGTTCTTTATGGCATGTTATAATAAAAAGTTTGTGATGATGAAATTGGGATGAATTGTATATGATGTTGATGATGAAGTGTGCTGGAAATTTCTGCATGAACTTCAATACCTTTCTATTGTGTTCTTAATATATAAAAAAATTAGGTTATGGATTATTTTATGGATGAATTAGATTAGGATTTGAGGTATAATTAAGGTGAATTTATTTTAGAGAAAGGTGCTAATATAGTGATCTTGAAATGGGAAAGAAATAAGACTACATGTATGATCAAATAAATGATAGTTTCTGTTTTAATTATGATGCATGAAAGACTATAATTTGTAAGCAACCAAATGAATGATTTAAATTGGAAATTGGATATGGAATGGATGAGGAATTGAAACATAATTAAGGTATAATTGAGGTATAAGTGATGGACTATGATGAATATGTGTGAATTTGGTATGAAGATGAGAAAAGTTGGAAAAAATTAAAGGAAAAGGATGGTGAACCTTCAGTTCACTCATCCCACAATCGTGGAAGCTACATAAGCTCCATCCTATGATTGTTCAATGCTAGGAAGTGAAAAAAAATGTGTTTTGTGTGATGGTTAAACCATATAAGGATAAGTTACTTTACTTAGGTGCATTTGGACTTGATTGGGGCTTAAAATGAACCTAGAAAGTTGCTTGATTAAGTGATTAAGGGTTTGTTAAGTTTAAGTTGTTAATTAAGGTTATAAATTAAGGAATGAATTCATTGATATCAAATGTATATGAATTTGGGAAGTATGAGTTGTTAATGGTATGAAGATATTCTTATGAATGCAAATGTGATTCAAAGGATATAATTAATGAATTAGGTATGATTGAATGAGAATTGGGAAATTGTGTGACTATACAATGATAGGAAAGAATTGATGAATGTATGATTGGTGAATTTAGGATAATCAAACTTACTTAAGGCATAACCTAATTGAAAAGAAGTTATATACAAGCTATGATGAATGAATGAGCAAGATCTTGAATAAGGTTACATGCCCGTGATAGTCAATTGAGCATGCATTGAACATAACACATATACATGTATATGATTGAGTACTCATTTTCTTAAACAAGTTAGTAATGTGTAAATATATGTGTATTGCATGATATAAAAGCACAAATAGACCGACAACATCCAGACATTAACATATCGTCAAGGCAATAGCTATTCTGGAGCATACTGTGAGTTGACCTAGATATTTTATCAATATATTTGAATTGTTTATGATTAACTGTCAGATATTGAACTGTTACTGATATGATTATGATAATTTCAGACATTGATGGTCTGAGGAGCTTGATATTTGGGACTGTATTGGAAGTGTTTACAAATTGAATGTGCACTATGAAATGTGTTTTCAACTGTATGTTGAATGTCAGACTCAGATCCGATGGATATGATAAATGACTGTGCACATTGAATGAAAGTGATTGAAGATATAGTATGTGATTAGAATCTTAGATGCATTTCATGGCATTGATATGCATGATCAGATAAAGGAGTTGTGACCAAAGTGACCAGTCTAAAAAGAGCTTAAAGCTTAGAAATAGGCACAAAGAGCTACAAGCTCAGTGATTAATGAGCCCGATATCCATTAAGGGGTACAGGATAATATCTTAAATGAGCCAGGTATCTATAAAGGGATACGGGACAGTTAAATAGGCGCTCATTCACAACAAAATAAAAATAAAAGTGGAATCTCATGTGCATTGCATATATATCTTTACATGTATCATGTGAACAATTGCAAAGAATGACTAAATTAAGTTGATATAATGATATGCTATGTTTGTGTACATGTGGATGATATGAATGATTAGATTGCTCTGAAATGATTATATGAAGTCTTTGTATTCATAATGTGCTTGTTGAAATATGATGTATAATCTCATCAGGTGATATATGGGATTTGATTCTAAATGATGTAAGATACTGTTTGAACTGTGTTATACACTTGTGATGTTTATATTTTATTTTGAGTGAGCACATCGATGATCGTTCACTCACTGAGTTCGCAAATCTCATCAAAATTGCAAATGTTGATTTTCAGGTATTGAGGAGATCTAGCTTCTAAGGCAATCTATTGGCAGTCTAGTATTATCGATTTTGTAAACAAGAAATAGCTCAAAGGTCTAGTCACCTGATGTCTGAGGAGTTTAGATAGAATGTGTTTGCTTAGTTTCTCATTTCATGCAGAAGATTTTGTATAAAATAGTAAACTCTCAGTTGTTTTTGTAATGTAAATTTATGGATTATGGAATGTAATGACAATGTAAGCTTATGTTTGTGAATGAAATGAGGAAATTTAGTCTTTCTAATACTTGTGTACTGTATGATGCCATAATAAGTGAATATGATTGCTCTAATATGCCATTCTCATAGGGTATGTTCTTGAATGTCCTCTGGATGTTCTAGCATATACTTTATGATAGTAGGGGTATTACAAAGCATCATTCAATCCAAATTGCAAGAAGATTCATTAGAGACAAAAGGAGGATTTAGAATATGAATCCTTTTATTTCTATTTGTTCTTCTGAATTTTTATGTGACAGAAAGCACAGGTATTCCAACACTTCAACTCATATTAGACAAGAAACCAAGCAAAGATGAAGATTGAAAATAAGGAATGTGTTTATGTCTCTGAAACGTCGAAGAAGAGG
>JANIPN010000218.1:53306547-53320142 GCA_027478595.1 Erythroxylum anguifugum
TAACAAACTCACAATACCTTACATAAGTCGACTTGTGTCACTAAACAAGGCGCCTTATGAGAATCGTGACAAGATAAGTCGCCTTGTATCACATACAAGTCGCCTTATACTAACATGCCATTCCATCCTTGACCCCCCAATTTGGGTGGTCACAAAATATTGGATTTTGGATGGCAAAGGATGGCTTCCAAAGCCATTAATTGCCATTTCATCCTGTCTCAAAATAGACTTCCAAACAATGGCCTGAGTCATTTGGGTCACTCCATTCCATTCCCTTCCATCCCTCCACTCACATCCAAACATACCCTTAGTTTAGTTCTGCACAAACCATGACCTTCAGTTTTTCAATAATGAAAGCCAGCTCGGACAGGCGAAAAGTGTGGCTAATCCAAGAGGTGATATTTTAAAATGCGTTATGGATGTAATCAAGTATGGTATTTCATTATTTTCCGATTATCCATGTAGTCAAAAGGTCACTAAGCTTTTAATCTATCATCCATATTGATCAACAATCAATCATTCTATTTAGTTTTATTTATTTACAAATACTTGAAGTATGATGTGTGTATTACATACATATAAAACAATCAAAACTGAAAGAATAATGCATTTCAATAAGCACAAGGTAACTTCTTCCTTCGTTGCAAGGGAAGAAAGAAAGTTAACGCACATGAAAGCACAAGTGGATCAATGCCGTATAATGTCTGTAACAAACCTAAAGTTACATGTCATACTAGTAAATAACATAATACAGTACAAGGTCTGATCTTTGTTGGTTATCAAGGCTTTTCCACTCTCACGACTAAATATAAAAGCGCTTTGCAAAATGCTCATGCCTCAACATAGAGATTTGCTAATTAGAGTATATAATACTCCATTGAATCATATTCACATGTATAGTTAAGTGGTACATACCTTCTTGAAAGAGCATATAAGAAGAGAAATGTCTAGAAGTCTTCAAAGGACATTATAGAGCCAATAACGGATAAGAATTTCAATTACTAATCTAAAGAACTAATTGAATTAATTCCCTATATAGTTCCTCAAATTTCATATTCGCAAGACTCATTAATTTACGAATATGGTATTACAAGATCATTAGAGAGGTTTTGATATTTTGAGAGAAGAAAAGTTAATACACAATAGCTCTTCTTCTAATATTAATAATTCTTTTTCTAATGTTGAGAAGTCTATTGGTGAAGAAGATGAAGTGTGTGATCAAACACACGTTAGTGTTGAACATATACAATTTAATAATAATGAGCTACACGAACCACATTCAACCAATGTTGAAGATGGACTTATTAAGGATAATGAGTGGAGGGAACAATTGGATCCAATATCTGATAAAGCGCAACTTCAAAGGTTGACAAGGGAGACAAGTCCTTCTAATAGATATATGAGTACATAATATCTATTGGTTACTATTGAGGGGGAGCTTGAGAATGTGCCAAAACTTACAAACAAAGATCTTTGGCTTGTAGCTATGAAGGAAGAGATGAACTCTTTAAAGAAGAATTATACATATGTGCCTGTGAAGCTTCCAAAAGACAAAAAGGCACTAAAAAATAAGTGGGTATTTATGATGAAGAAAGATGGTGATAAGCTGGTGAAGCACAAGGCAAGGCTAGTGGTGACGGGGTTCAATCAACCAAAAGGCATAGATTTTGATGAAATCTTCTCACCAGTGGTTAAGATGACTTAAATTCGAACAATTTTGGGTTTAATTGCTTGTTTAGATCTTGGACTTGAACAATTGAATATTAAAATAGCCTTCTTGTATAGATACTTAGAAGAGGAGATATATATAGAGTAGCCAGAAGGTTTTAAAGCTAAAGGCAAGAAGAATATGGTTTGCAAGTTGAAGAAAAGTTTATATAAGTTGAAACAAGCTCTAAGGCAGTGATATCAAAAGTTCAACTCTTTTATAATAGATTATGGTTATAAACGAACTTATGCCAATACATGTGTATTTTAAGAAGTTAACATGTGAGAATTTCATCATTCTTCTTCTATATATTAATGATATGTTGATTATAGGTCAAAGTATTGGTAGAATCTAAAAGTTGAAAGTAGATTTGTCTAAGTCTTTTGGTATGAAAGATTTGGGATCTGAAAAGCAAATTTTAAGCATAGAAATAACCCGAGACAGGAAGAGTACGAAATTGTGGTTGTCACATGAAAGATATATTGAACGGGTGCTAGAAAGGTTCAGTATAAAGCATGCCAAGCTAGTTAGCAAGCCGCTAGCACCTCATTTCAAGCTGAGCAAGCGTGCATGTCCCTTAATAGAAAAGGAGAAATATGATATATCTTTTGTTCCATACTCATCTGCAGCAGGATCTCTAATGTATGATATAATATGCACAAGGCCAAATATTGCATAGACTATTAGGTTAGTAACTAAATTCTTGTCTAAGACAGGAAAAGTTCATTAGGAAGCAATGAAATGGATTTTGAGATATTTGAGAGGTACTTGAAAATGGAGTTTATGTTTTAGTGATTGGGAGTCAATTATAGAAAGCTATACGAATGCAGATAGGGTTGGAGATCTTGATGAAAGAAAATAGACTTTAGATTTTCTGTTCAAGTTTGCAGGGGGGCCATTTTATGGCAATGAAAGCTACAAAAGTGTGTAGCTTTATTTACGATTGAAATAGAGTATGCAGTTGTAGTGGAAGCCAGTAAGGAGATGTTTTGGTTGAAAATATTCCTTCAAGAGTTAGATGTGAAGTAAAAGACCACGTAGTGCTTTGTGATAGTCATTGAATTGAACAAAAATACTATATATCATTGCCGCACAAAGCATATAGATGTCAAATATTATTGGTTGAGATCTGTGACTGATTAGCAACAATTGATATTGAAGAAGATTCATATGGACTTGAATGATGCCGATATGTTGATTAAAGCAGTTTCCAGAAGTAAGCATGAGTTTTGTAGTAAGCTTGCTGAGAAGTCCCTTAAGTAGATGTTGAAGCATAAAATGTCTTCTCCATAATTGGGCTAGAAGGGGAGATTGTTAAGTGTCTAACCCTATTTTGAGACTTCCGATGATCGTAGACGTCTTTATAGTTTATGAGAATGACGAATAAATGAAGACAAAATAGATAAAGCCATTATGGAGAGATATACGGTCATGTAGGGTGCTACACACTCATATGCTTAACTTATATGATTGTGTAGATCAACGGTGTAAGTCTCTAGAGGCACGTGAAGGAGCATGTGAAGACTGAAGACATACAAGATCTTGTACAGGCCCATGTGGATGGCATACATGGTCATGTGTGACGATCGTATAACTCTCTGTAACTATCTAAGTCCACAATTCAAGTAACACTGGAAGATACACGGTTACTTACACAGCTATGTATGTTGCAAAAAACCTAATTCATAATATAAAAGAGGAGAAGAATTATGTTTGTTTCTAATTCTCATCCTTTTTTGCTTAATTTTGAGATTGAGTTGTGAGTTTGTTGATTTGCACATCAACTTTGATTTCAATTTTGAATCTTTGTAAGATAACTTGTTGTTATACAATGATAGATGAAATTTTGTAAATCCTTATTTGTGGATAATGAATTTGCTTGTCCATTTAGCATGTGATTGAGGATTTTTTATATAAATCTCTATGTTCGTTTCTTTATTAAGTTATTATTTCTCTCTCATATCATCTAATTAAACTTGATTAGAATGCTTTTTGCTGTGGCTAAATTGATCCATAAAAAGAGTTTTGTTTTGGTTGTATTCTTCTCTTTATCTCCTAACAAATATAACATTTTCGAAATATGTTGAGCAATCACCACTAAGTTAGCTTGAAAATCAGCAACATCAAATTGATCTTTTTGTTGGATGGTTTCGTAAAGGAGATGTGTAGATAATACATAAATCATTTTTCGTCACTTTATCTGAATTAAAATTTTTCTAATATTATTATTCTATTATATTTAATGTGTCTATTGATATGAAATAAGGGTTAATTATATAGCACTTTAGGCTAATAATATTGATAGTAGAATAAACGAAGAGTAATAAAATAAAATTTTGTCTATTTAATTAATATAATATAATTTATTCCTTAAAAATATTGTAAAATTAACTAAAATATTGAATTTAAGATATAATTTATGTGAAGTGATAGGTATACCAACTTCTCCATTCAATATCAACTACTTCCTCTTATTCAAAATAAAAGTCGTTTTATAGGGATTTTAATTATTCAAAATAAGTGTCGTTCGTGACTTTTCATACATAATTATAATTTTACTTCCAAAATTACCCTTTAATTTCTCTCACATCCTAATTACATAAATTATATTTTCAAAGCACTTCAACGTGCAATTAATAATGACATATCAAACATTTCATTAACTTTCTTAATAAGTATGCATCATTCTAAAACGACTTTTATTTTGAATAGGAAGGAGTATTAATATTAGTAATTGCAAACTATTCTTCAATTAAATTATATTCAATAGAAATTATATCTTGGCAAATTTCCTTTATTACTAATCTTTTATTATAATTAATCTTAAAAACCGGAAGGCATTAAGTTTATTTATTGAGGTTTAAAAATTATTTAGTATACATAAATTTAAGGTTTGTTTTGAAATCATTTAAGGATAAATAATTAATGAAATTGACGATGAGTCTTAAAGAATTGATTTCAACTGGAATAGGTTTAACTCATTTACAACTTATGTGCAATTTTAGGAGCAAATTGACGTTAAGGTGAAAAATATCTTCTTGTATATCGCATTAATGCAACTAAAAAGAATATGATTGTTTACCTTCTTCTTCTTCTTCTTCGTGTCGTCCTAAACTTCTGCATGAAGAGCATAACATTTTCTTAAATCTCTTGTAATTTACAATTCTGAAATCGAATTCGGGGGCACGAGCATATCACGTGCTGTAACTAAATAACCAAACTTAAAAACGGTCATTTCAATCCCCTTCGGACATCGATTTGTTGGCACTTGCAGAGCTCTCGAAGGTAATCCGAATTTAGGGTTACAGTTTTCCAATTACTATCAGAACAATGCAATCTGTATATTGACATATTCTTCCAATTTAAGAATCCATTCTTGTTTTTCCTTCATAGATGTCCTACTCCAGAGATGGAAGGCCTGTGTCTCCACGCGCCTCAATTTCACCTGGTAGTCGTCGAAGGTCCAGGTCTTTATCCAGGTCTCGCAGAAGTCGCTCAAGGTTGGATTGTCTGTTTTTTGTTTTTTTTTTGTTTGGGTTTATGGTTATGTTCTCATTATAAGTTAAGTTTATGTTGTGCGTGTCTAAAATTATGTGGTTCTTGATTCAGGAGTAGGGATTCTGTTGATGCAGCGAACCCTGGGAATAACTTGTATGTAACGGGGTTATCGACTAGAGTTACTACTGCTGATCTTGAGAAGTATTTTGGCGCTGAAGGAAAGGTACAGTCTTTCTGAAGTTGTTATCTTTATTGCTTGGTGACCTAAACAAAAGATCTTTTTATTGGGGTTAATGAATAATAACATTTTCAATACATATCCTTCTATGTATTGAAAATGTTAGGCTCACCAAGTTTAGCAAACGAATTATTTTAAAAGATTAACTGTAGGGAATAGGAAATTATGAAACCTGTATATTGGTGACAGGGTTGTTACAATACTGAGCAGTTCATCATCATTGTCCGCCATTGGGTGAAATATTGAGCGGTTATTCTTACTAGAGATTGCAGACAGCATAGAGTTTTTTCTGGTGATACTACATAGAGAAGAGAGTTTTTAACTTTGCAGCTTTCCTTTTTATATATGAGTAACTTTGCTGACGTTTTACCAACCAATCTCCAAAACCGTCAAAATATTTAAGTTTTGTGGCAAGCAAATGAATTATTTTGGAAGATTAACTGGAGGGAATAGGAAATTACGAAACTTTTATATTGGTGACAGGGTTATCACAATACCTGAGCACTTCATTATCATTGTCTGCTATTGAGTGAAATTGCAGTTACTCTCTAGACTTACTGTATTGAGCAGTAATTCTTCCCTATAGATTTTAGACAGCATAAAGATTTTGCTTTCGGTGAAACTGCATAGAGAATAGAGTTTTTTTAAACTTTTCAGCTTTCCTTTTCATGTACGAGTAATTTTGATGACGTTTTACCAATCGGTCACCAAAACCATCAAAACATTGTTAAATAAATATCGAAAAATAGACCTGCTTTCCAAATTGTTAAGCCGTATCGATCCTGAAGTTAACTTCTTGTATGGGGTCATAGAGTTAGATAAAATTACTCAATAGCACATATATCCCACTTGAGTACGAAATAGTACTTTTGTTTCTCCACCTGTAGCAGATATATATTCAGTATGATGCATTATGGTTTTGATTTCAGGTTATAGAATGTCATTTGGTAACAGATCCACGGACCAGAGAATCCCGTGGGTTTGCTTTTGTTACCATGGAAAATACTGAGGGTGCTGACCGTTGTATCAAGTACTTGAATCGTTCAGTGCTTGAAGGACGGCTTATCACTGTGGAAAAGGTACTAGTCCTTTAAAGGTTTGAAAAGGAAACCAAGGAAGTCTGAATTATACCATATGATTACTGTTTGAACCTCTTTATATAGAAATTTTGCCTGATAAGTTTTGGCAGCAGGTCTGGTATGTGTAACTGCATCGAATTCACAATCTAAGCCCTTAAAGTTCAATGTATCCCCTCACAAATCACGCCATGAGTTCTGCGTTGATAACACATCGTTTCAAACTCGACTGTTTTGCTGAGGGTTGTATGCCCTGGTTCCCACCCCTTACTATTGATAATATGTGCCCTGGATGATTATTTATCTCTTATAAACGATGATTTCATGTCAACATGGTAAAGTATGTTGGTCAATCAGTTCCTTTTTACTTTATGTTAATTTCATTAAGTTTGATGCCATATTTATGAAGACAAAAATCGGGACGATGTCTCTGCCTGTCTATGTACTAGTCCATTCAAGTCATGGTGGGAATGTAGGACTGGCTTTTAAATTATGATTATATTCTGCCTCTAAATTATGACTATACTTTTTGTCTGAACAATAACAACAGACTGAACTAGGGAGTATATCTCATCTCAAATAATTTTCTTCCTCTTAATCTTACACCAACAAATTGGTTTTATGTCAATTTATACATTTAGGCAAAAAGGAGTCGTGGTAGAACACCCACCCCTGGCAGGTATCATGGCCTGAGAGAAAGACGAGGTACACACCAAAGTTTTGTTTCAATTGTATGAAAAGTCCTTTACACTTGTTGAGCCTTGAATTTCAGTTGGTAAGAAATTGTTTCTTGTTGCAGAGGGAACTACAAACATATATGTAGATTTATTTTATGTGTTGTTGAGAGTGAAAATTCCTTTATGATTATTGGCATTAAATTCCTTTAGATTTTATTATCGATTGAGTTTGCTATTTGAATCAAAATCTTGTTAAAAGGCCTTTAACCTGTGGGAGGATTGGCCTTTGTAAATTTTGTGTACTGCATAACTCTCAGCAATTCTTTAAATTTGAATTAGGCACATGTAGCTGAAACTATTAGTTTCTTTTGGGTTGTTCGTTACTTCCTATATTCCATAGGGGAAGTTTGTGCTATCGAACTACTTCAAAAATTGGTAGTTTGTGTCTGAATTGGCTGATTGTCCGATAACCCAAATTGTTTCCAACTTTTCCTTTTTATCATAACCAGAAATTCCGATAGCTAAATGATGTTGGGATTCATTCAATTGGCCATGATATCTTGGCATTCTTTTCTCATCTCTCATCACCTTCTTTTATGTGTTGGGTTCACTGACTGAAATTACTGAGCGGCCCAAATTAATTCCCGTGTCATTACACGCCCTTCCTGATTTTCTGTTTGGAAAATATTTGACGCATGAATAATTTTAAAGTTGAGTCAAATCCTGTGTTATCAGTAGTATGAATATTATGATGGGCCCAATCTATGTAGGACATGGACATAGACGTTCCCGCAGCTATTCACCTCACAGATGGGATGATAGATACAGAGATCCTTATTCAAGAGATCGACAAGGGAGATCACGGTCTCCATATGGTAGGAAGGGAGTAGAAGATTCTTACAAGAGGCGCAGGAACCGCTCTTGGTCAGCTGACCGTAGCTATCGTAGGTAGAGCATGAAATCATGGTATGGCTAGTATTTAGTTCTTGGTATTTGTGTCCTTTGACGAGGACTTTCGGTGGAAGCCTGTAATCTTCATAAAAATGGCCGACAATCCACCACCTTAATCTTATGCGCCTTGATATGCTGTTGAATTGTGTAAAACATTTGCAATGTGAAGCTTAAATGTTAGAATAGCGTATGCGTTGCCTGTAGTCAGGCTTCCATGGTGAAAGTTGTGCAGCAGTGTAGTGAAGAGTTATATTGGAATAATCATATCTATGAAATGAAATTTTATTTCGTGCCAACATTGATTGAACCAATTATAGATCCAACATGAACAACTAATTGAAACTTTCAGAATTGAAAATAGAGCTTTTGTTGGCGTCCCTGTTATTAAGCTACAATAACCGCCGTCTGTGCTTAAGCACAGAATTTAGGGAGAACATTGGTGTGAATTGTTCGTTGGGTTGTGGACTATGGGTGTCGAATCTTTAGCTTGATGCGGAACCTTTACATTTTTAAGGATTGTTTCTTATTTCTTCAGCAAGAGATGATTACAAGTCTGGTAAGATCATGATCTTCAAAGGACAAGTCTGGTAAGATCATGATCTTCAAAGGACAAGTCACCAAGTCACTCTTGATGTTGCTTAGGAAACGAGGAAGGGAACATCTTTGACTAAATGGGCTACACGTAGATGTGGTACATTAATTGAAACATAAAAACCTGCTCAGGACCACATAGACTAAATACAAGAAAAAAAAGATTTTAGTAGTGGAGCAATAACTCATGCAAAGGAGAGAGATGCGGAACAATCCCTCCCAAAAATTTAAAAAAAATGATCGTTTAAACCTAGCAAAATACCAAGATCATGGTCATGGTATATGATTACTATATTGGTATCGATTTTGAATTTGGTTTTTGTATAATATTATACCGGTATCGATTAATGTTGAGTATCGGTTCAGTTTATTTTTTAAATTTATAAAATAGTCTGAATTTTATTGAAATTGCAAAATAATCTTTCAATGAATTGTACTATATAATTTATAATTTTACATGAATCTACTCTCTAAAAATTATAATAATAGAAATTTAAAATAACAACTTATTTATTTTTATTGATATTAAAAATAATAACCACAATTAATATGAAAAAAGCATTTAATCATTATGCAAATATAAAATTAAGAACAGTACAAAGTATTTAAAATATTATAATCTGAAATAGACACTATATTAAAAAATGTCCTAACTATAAACAACAGAGAGTAATGTTGTCCTTTCCATCTCTCATTAATGACTGCAAGATAAGGTGTGTACATAGATGACTTATTTTTCATATTGACCTTGATTGCTTTCTTATGTCTCTATATGACAACATAAAAGTAACCCATTGTTGCCTTCTCATTACTAGCAATTAGACGAAGTACCCTTACTAAAGACTCATAAACTCGGATGACAAATTGACATTAGAACTAAAATTCATTATTTTCAAATATAATTCTAGAAACCTCTAATCTAGCATTATACCTATAGTGAGTTCAGTTTTTAAGTTGGTTAGCCAATTTACTTTAGTGGTAACAGTTGCAATGACATGGTATTTAACTTTAGCAGAAGAGCGAGCTATAATATATTTTTTTGACCTCCATGTATGGGATTAAAGCTAAGGAATAAAATATAGATAGAAGTAAAGCAATGTTTATTAACATCGCCAAACTAATCTACATCGAAAAATTAGGCATGAAGAGCATACGGCGAATGAGCTATGAGAAAGATATCATAATGAGATGTTTCTTTAAGATATTGAAGGAATCTTTTCATAGCAAGTAGTGACTAGATTTTTTGTTCATGAATTAACTTAATTTATTGACAGTATATGTAACACGAGGTCTTGTGAGAGAAAGATACTGAAGAGAGCTAACTAATTGTCGATACTTATTTGGATCATGTCAAGGAGAGCCATCAATAAGTTTGTATACATGGAGAAAAAGGAATGGTAACTTCTTTAGATTCATGAATTTTACTACACCTGAGAAGATTGATGATATATTGTCGTTGAGATATGAATATACCTTTAGACAATTTGGTGTTTTCAACTAGGGATGGCAAGCCTGAGTCTGAGCCCGACTTGAATTTTATTTTTATTTAATACCTAGGAAGTAGTTAAGTTAGCTAAGATCCTTAAGAGAAATTTGACTAAAGACGCAAGTAATGAAATTTTTGAATATTTGGTAAATGATTTCTAGTGAGTGTGATATCACTTAAGTAGGTATATAGTACAAGCGCCCATATTGTATATAAAAAGAGAAATGTCACTTTTGGAATTGGTGAAGCCATAGACAATAACAAAGGATTAAATTTCATTACACCTTGCCCTAGAATCATGGCAAAGATCATAAATTGTTTTTTTAAACTTGTACACATGAGTCAAATATTAAGGATCAATAAAGCCTTAGAGTTGTTGTAATATCCTAGTTCGATTATTGTACTATGTAATATGTTGTACATGTATTTTATAGAGTATGTTCCATTTATGGGATACTAGATTATTTTAAGCATTTAAATGTATTATTGAGGTTATAATGGAGATCATAGATAGATCAAAGGTAGTTTTGAACTCGATCAAAAATTTATCAGAAAATTTTCGAAAACTCAGAAAAGCTACAGAAGGAGTCCGAATGAGCTTTAAAAGCCCTGAAATGTGCTTTGAGGATTCAGGCAATACTTTTGAATGAAAAGAAAAGAAAACACTGATCTTCTTTAAACTTGGGTGGTTGGCCATTGATGGTAGAAAGGAAGGTAGAAAGAGAAGAAAAGAAAAGAAAAAGAAGAGGGAGCTACGACTAAACAGTAAAGAACTGATTCAATGAGTTTTTTATGCTCCTTTACCTCCAATCAAGCATCCAATAAGATCCCATGGCCATCTAAGTAAAGATGAAGAATAAAATGGTTTAGTAAGCTTACTAATTTTGTTAAAAAGTTGGATTTATTGTGATATAGGTTAGATTTAGTTTTGATGGTGTAAATTGCACCCTTTTAATGTGATATCAAGACTAGATTGCATCGGAAGCAATTGGGAGAAGAAGAAAAAAATGTGTGGAACCTTGTTCAAACTTGTGTAGGATCCTAAACATTTGAATATATAACTTGAAATAATTTATCATTGATAGAAGGCTTAGCAAAAGATGGCGTAAGTTTAATTTCTAGAAGTAATTGAAGATGGAAAATGAATGCTAGCGATAATTTCTTTTTGAATTAGAGGAGAGGGATGAATAAGACATTGATGCTATAATTAAGACGATAAAGTCACTAAGGAAGAAGGATTGAGACTAGATGAGAGGTAGAAAGATTGAGGTTAGATGATTTAATGGGAGAGTTTAGTGATGACCTCATATAAGTTATATCTACTATGTCCCTTGGACAAGTAAGGCCCCATATTCAAATTGATCACAAGAAAGTAGTTAGGAAAGAATTCAATTGAAATATTATTTTATTTGTAAAATTGATATGCATATATTAAGTTATTTTCTATCGAAGGAGGACCACAAAACATTATTTAATGTAAATGTAGTAAAAGGTGAGTTCACGGAAGAGGAACCAATACGAGATATAGATATGCTATTATTATTACCAACATAATTGAGTGCATAGATACATTTTACAGATTAGAACTGATGTGCTGTGTGGTACTTAGAGTCAAGTGAGTGCAAACACAATAAGAGGCTAGCTTTAATTGCTTTGATAGAAATTCTAATTATATTGTGGAGAATTTAGAGAGTTATATCATCCATAGGAGTATGTTTGTCTTTCATCGATACTATTTCAGTTATGTCATTCATGTCTTCCATTGATACTATATGATTCGTTAATGGTATAATCAATCAATGTTTTAAAAACCGAACCGGACATTGAACCAGTCGAAGGAAAGATTTAAGATTTAGAGGTTTAACTAGTAGTGGACCGCCATAAAATTGGTATATAATAAATAAGAAGTAAAACTTATAAGAATGTAGTTCATGAGTAGTGGATGATTCGCTGAGAATGTTCAGATATTTTTTCCTTCTCTTCGTATTTTATTCCGTAATCATTAATTTTCCTCCTTTTTAGAACCCAACTTGGACAATACGAATACGTGACTGGAAAAAAGGCTATTCCAAGATTTTCTCGAAAACTTAAAATATTTCCATTTGTTTTAAGGGTCAGAATTTACGCACAAATAAAATGTTTTGAATTTCTCAAAGTGAATTTTCAATAATAGCACTCTTATATGTTGGGCAACATAATATGCTTTTGATAAACACGCTTTCAAAGTTAAAAGTGAATAAAAACACAATAGATCAAGTTCATTGCATATTAATAATAAATTAGATATTCTAACTGTTAATTACCTTAACCTTATCTACTAAACTTAAAAAGACAATAGTAAAATATTATGCATTCTTGTAGATAACTATTCTTTAATGCTTGTTTATTTCAGTTAAACCAAACACACTGTACTTTTGATGTCAACGAATAATTTATGTTTTTCATATAAATAAAAATAATTTAATAGCGGTTGTTATTCCGGTTAAACCAAACATTTATAAATTCTGATTTTTGTTTTCATATAATTGATTGATTTTCTTTTTTAGGTTGTTTTTATAAAATAGAAAATTTTTAAGTTATACATTGTTTTCTTGTAAAAGAAGAAACACTAAAAGGTAAATTGAATTAAAAAAAAAGAGCGATCCATGAAAAAGGTTATGTAATTTTGGACCGTATAATTATGATTACAATGACAGCCTCCTTGACCGTCACGGTGTCTTCCTTGACCGCGGTGGCCTTTCTAAGTAAATTGATTTGTAGTTTGTATTTCTTCTTCTTCTTTTGATTCCCCTCGACTATGAATTAGTTCTTCATCAAATAGCTTATCATAAAGGTGCTCAAATGACATAAGTATATCAGGAACACGGATTAAAGCAATTAGTCCTTTGAAAGAATCATTCAAACAATTCAATGTATGGGACAAAATTTGTAATAATTTCGAGAGTTTACAGTAAGAGCTAGATCAACTAGACTTTTCACCTTATTCTAACATTGGTATCAGAGCGTTGGTTGTGTTTTGTTTATATGCATGATACGAAATCTGTGATAAACTATGATATGAATATGTGTCATTTTCAGCCTCTGTTATACTGAAAGCATTACCCTGTTTCTGCTAGTTGCTTCTCTCTCTAAATGTTATACATGAAAGCATGCTTTGTTATGTTTTCTACCGTATAGATATGGTGTTTGTAATGAATGCTTTATGTTTGTGGGTTTTGTTCTGTAAACGATTTATCTACAACCCATATCATTGTTTTCATGTTTCACTGTTCATCTTCGGTATGATGGTTTAGAGTGAGAATAAAACTACCGACAGTAAACAATCTTCGATATGATGGTTTAACATTCCTTGATGATGAGTTTGCGGTGT
>JANIPN010000218.1:53535627-53546023 GCA_027478595.1 Erythroxylum anguifugum
TTATTTTGGTTAAGTTTTATTATATATTTGTATGTTCAGTTAAATATATCATGTTACAAATATGGTCGGTTTTGGCATGTTTCCCCTACTTGTATTGTTTTAGCTTAGTGGCTTAATGACAAGTCCTGCTTCAGACGCTTGGAAATTAATCATATTTGTTTACCTTGATATTCTTAATTCCCTGAAATTTTTTTTGCTGTTAAATATTCTTATAACATATAGTATACTTCTTTCTCTTCTTTTTTCCTTCTGTCAGAACGAAAAGTGCGATTAGAGTATGTGATATGTTTATCTATTTCGAATTCATTCCTATTCTAAGTTTCTGAGTAATTAATTAGTCCACTTCTTTTGTATAATGGCATTCATTAATTTCATTCTGTATAATAAATAGAGACGATAAACTGGTTACTGCTGGGTTATTCAGTTTTTATTTTGTCTCCTCCCTTTTATTGTGTTTCTTCAGTTTAAGCATCTGTTGGTTGGTTCCTCAAGTACGTACGTCAATTAGAATATATATTACTTAGTTTGCAAAAGAACCTGTGTTGACTACAAAGAGAAGTGTACTCATCTCTCTTTCATGTCATTCTTTTTTTCAAGTATCCCAGAGCATCAGAAGAACGTGTGCCGCTGTCGGCTCAGCATGGCACTGCTGCAGCCATATCAACAGGGCTCCTAGTTGATACTAATCTCGATACAATTGTTCCTGATGCTTATACCCCACCTCCTGCACCTATCCCATTTGATGTGGTACTAGGGACTCCACAAACTCCAAGAGGGCCTCAAGAAACTTACTGTCACAAGAATGATGGAGCAGTTCAAACAACATATTCTGGTATTGATGCAGAAACTGCAGGTGTGGGCACTCAAGAAACTGGACCAGAGCATAAAGAGTTGAAGGAATCAGATTGCAAAGAGGAAACCAACTTGGAGCTTAATTCAGTGAGAGAACTTTCAAAGCCGGTGGAAAGTTTTCTTTTAACAACAGTGGATGAGGATATCTGCCCAATATGCCTAGAAGGTTGAATCTTCAGTATTGCCTCGCGGTTTGATATTTCATAAGTAGCAAAAAGTCATGGCTTTTATCAACTATGGATTCGCTTTACCCTTTTCGTGCTGTTATTGATGTGCTTTTTTACAACTTGCTTTTTTCCCATGCAGAGTATGATGGGGAGAATCCAAAACTTACCACAAATTGTGAGCATCATTTTCATCTTGCATGCATTCTTGAATGGATGGAAAGAAGCGACTCTTGTCCTGTATGTGATAAGGTTAGTCCACGAGGTTTAGATTTGATCTGGTGTTTGGAAGATAACTTTTAACGGAAAAAGTAATGACTAGGTCGTAATATGTGATGCAGGAGATGATAATCAACCCTCCTATTGATTAGCAGCTACACAGGCACACGAAGAAAAATCGATTTCTGATATGTTTGAAATTAAGTTTGAGCAGTGAAAGCCAAATTCACGGTGGCTTCTTAAAGACTTGTTTCTTTATTTTTCAGGGGTCCAATGGGATAGGGTACAGCTGTTTCATTCATATTCTACTTTTGTTCTTTCTTCTGATAATAGAGTCTTCGAATGAATCCTGTCTTAGTGGCTTTACAGTAAGCAAACATTAAGAATACAAAAAGTAATCAGAGAAAAAGGGGATGAAGGTCTGGAAGCAAGGAGGCTTGGTGAGTGGTTGAGTGGTACATATTTGACGTGTTCTTGATGATTAACCTCACAATATAAAGAGTTGCTTAATCTTGTTCCCAGTTTGGAGGTGTAGTGTTTGTTTGAATAGTGCCCCTCACTATATCCTAGTACATATTTTCAGTTATTCAAAAATGGGAATACCTTAATGTTTACTTCTACTATTCGCTTCTAAGTTGATTCTGTAAAGGGCATATGGTAGTACTTGTCTTTGTTCATCTGTTGTGAGGCTGCTTGATGTTGGAGCAAGGTTTATCATTGTGAGGAAGTTGGGGAACAATCAAAGAAGGGCCTTCTGGTTTGATAGTTTTGTATCGTAAGTAATACTTCTGCTTGCCACATCAAAACTGAGTTTGCTTGTTGACTATTGTTTTATACAAAGGATGCTAAAGATTTCAGTATTCTGCCGATTTTTATTGGTTTGAGATCGTGAACGGTAGGCATCAAGTGGTAACATTGCCTAATCATTGGTAAGCTAGACTTTTGGACGCCAATCGGTTAGATTTACCTCTTGAAAAATGAAAAGTGAGCTTTTCTCTACACAATTTCGTTTTTTGACCAACATGACCATCAATAATAACAAGAATTATACATTAAATTCAGTAGCAAAGAAAATGGTTTGATAAACGCATGATAAAAGTGTCGTCATCTTACACCGATAGCTGGAATGATGTACTGAATTGGATCATAGGTGAAACCCAGATGGGGACTGCTAGTACCTCCCTCTATACAGCAGCTTTGGCCATCACCATGTATATAGCATCTGGAAAGAGAGAAACCGACGCATGTTTACTTACAAGAAAGAGGATAAATATCAGGTAGCGGGACAACATAATTAATCATATCAGAGCTGATTTGTTTGCCGAGCCTGCACATCATTCCCTCTCCTTGGACATGAAGAAAAGATGGCAGCTGTGAATCCTATTATTATCTACTCTTTGTAATCTTCACTTCTTTAGATATTTTGTATTTAACGGCAGGCATATATAGCCTTGAACTCATTAATTAGTCAAGATAAGTGAGCTAGAGTCTTGAGTTTGTTGCTGTTTCGTACATATTCACAAAAATAAAGTTCAACTGGACTGGATTTTGGTTAGACTCCGAAGTTTTTATCTGGACTAGCCTGGACCAAATAGTTTAGAAGCCCTAAGGTTCAACCCTATTTTCATTTTGGGTAAGTCGCATAAGAATTTTTTCGCAATAAAAATTATTTAAAAAATATATTTTGTTGAATTTAAATAAAAAATAAGTTATCATTTAATTGAATATTACTTAACAGTTATCTTGACACCGTTATATAAACAATAATACATATATAATGACTTATAATCTGCTTATAAAATCTTAAATATTTATCATAAGTTTTTTTTTTAATTTCAGAGTAGTTTGAAAATAAATAAAATCACAAAAGTGTGTTAAAATACATACAAATTATTCAAAATTATCTTTTAGTAAATAAGATATAAATTGTTTATTAAACTAGTGGTATTTGTGTTATTTATTAATTATAAAAATTAAAATTAAAATGAGTAATTAATAAGTGTAAATTTTGAAAATTATTTAATCATTAAATGCAAAAGAAAATCGAGTGATAGAAGTTATCGATCCTTACATCTGACATATCCGTAAATATTTATGCATCACCGACTTTTCCTTTCGTACATTCACTTATTTTTCGATTAATTACTCTTTTTGTTTTTATTATTGTCTCTTACTAGTAAATAAGTTTTATATTTTTTATAATTAGTAAAAATGCCCTTATTAATTAATAAACTTGAATCTGTGCCCTTTTCACATTCTTTTTATATCTTAATTATAGAGTTTATACTTGGATAAACAAGTAGTTTCCTAAGAATTTTAATTTAGTATTATAATTGTTTTAAAATGAGTTTATCATTAATACGTGTTTTTAGGCATATAAAATTAAATCCTTATTTTTATGTTGACTTTGTTAAAAAATTTAGGTTGGAGCAAATAAGAGTCGATCCCACAAGGAAAGTTAATTTGCCAATTTAGTTTATTAATTATAATACTTTTAATTAAAAATGTTCTAATAAATCAATCTTTTTTTTTTATAAAAGAGACAATTATCTTCCAATGATTTTGCTTGTATGAAAGAAATTATATCTTAAAGGAAGAAATATGATCAATGCACTAACACATAATTTCTTCTTTAACCACAATTATTAATATAAAACATTGAAACTTAAGAAAATATATGAAAGAAATTATATCCTAAAGGAAGAAACATGATCAATGCGCTAACACATGATATCTTCTTTAACCAAAATTATTAATATAAAATATTAAAACTTAAGAAAATATATGAAAGAAATTATACCCTAAAGGAGGAAACTGATCAATGCACTAACACATAATTTTTTCTTTAACCAAAACTATTAATATAAAACATTAAAACTTAAGAAAATAAACTTGCAATACATTCTTGGAACTACACAATCAACATTAAAAAGTTGGAAATTATTGTCTTTGACACAAATAATGATCTTAAAATAAATATAATGCTAGAATTTTTAATGGTAAAACCAAGTTATACGAATATGAAATTTTCAGTCGACAACACCTGTTTCATCTTGTAATACTTTTAAAGTAGTCCTAATTTGGTGTTACACATCTAATTCAATCAAGACACATGACTTTACATAATTCAACTAATAAAACAAACTTCCAATAAACTAATGAACTATTAAAAGAAAAAATCCAAGTCTACCATAATACATATTAATCAACATTTTCGTATGAAATATCTATTACTAAGTTCTTTTGAGTATAATAAATTAAGCTATGCTATTTTTCGAGTTAAGAAGAGATTAAACATGCATAATAAAGTACATCTAAAGGAAAAATAAAAACTTGGACAACTTAGATGGAACATAGATTTGATAATTCTTCATTTATCATGAATCAATCATTATGTCAATTTTAAACCCATTTTCATCCAATTATCCTCACATATCATAATAATGAAACCTATTAATTTAGCTAATCCAATGTTTGGTGCTTAAAAAAATCAAACTAATATAGGAATCAAAGAAATAAAATATAAATCTAACCTAATATTTACAAATGAACAAGCAACATCTTAAATTTTAGTTTAGTTATGCAATTTCGACATATTTGAATTATCCGAGACATTTAACAAGTTGAATGTATAAAACTAACCAGTTGGTTTCAACTTGTTATTTTTCACTCTTAGAAATTTAACCAGCTCAATTTTAATATCAAAACACGTTAAGCCTTAAAAAACATAATCAATAACCAAAATTCGTCAGACGAACATCAAAATTCCAGCCCATATAACTCCAAATGAATCATTAATTTTACTTATCATATTCAAATAATCGAGGATTCATCCAATCAAATAAGAACATGAATAGGCACAAATCAAAAATTTCAATAATTGTACATTATTAAATCCACTTAGTAATTAATTAAATTAAATAAAAATAATATCCTAAATAGTTAAATCGACATGCCTAAATTAGAATTCAACAATTAATCATAAATTAAGCATAAGAAACTAGAAACAAAGAGAGTAGGGTTTCCGAAAAACTCGTTCAATATTTCTTCCTTCACAGGCCTCAGATTAACCCTGAAGGTTTGGAATTTCTTTGTCTATTAGTCACAAACCAGTTCAATTCCAGTGGTTTGTCGCTTTTTGAGCACTCCCACATCTCCTCATGCTAGCTCTTTGCTTCAATCGCCTTTGACAAATGAAAAATCCTGTATGAAATCTCACCTTTGTGTGGACTGCTTGCTCATCTTTCTCCTCCACTATTCTGCTATTTTTATAGCCTTTGAAACGATCTCCAAACACCGCACATCGCTAGGTATATGCTAGGTTTCTGATTATCTTGGATATTTTCTCTTATCTTCTTCTGTTCTTTGCATTTGTTCTTCTGCGTTAAATGTTTTTCTTTTCTTCCTTGTTTTTCTTTTCTTCCTCTGTACTACATTTTGACTTCTATTTATTACTGGACGTTTTTGTCCTTCTATGTTTTGTGTTTTTATTCTGGTTAACTTTGTTTTTCTCCTTCTTCTGTTGTGTTTTTTGTTGCTTCTTTTCCTGGATGCTGCATCATTTTGGACTATCTTGGCTACTATGCTACTACCATGTCGTTTTGCCTCTGTGTTTTACTGCTACGTTTTCTTTCTTTTGTCCAGTTGCTGCATTTTGCATTTTCTTCTATTGTGTCATTTTGGTGCTTCCTTTTGCTCTGCTATTGTGTCATTTTAGTACTCCTGGTGAGTTGCTTCTGGAAATTTTCTATTGGATTGCTTTTTTATTTTGAGACTTTCTTCGGAATTCCTTTCTTTTAAGTCCACCGAGTCTATAAGAAATATTTGGTATAATTTAAACCCTTTTTAAAAATAAAATATAAAATTATATAACTTGAAAAATGCTATAATTTAACCTAAATGTACTATGCAAATAATATAAAATAGGGATGTAAAGTATACTATAATTTCTACTTAACTTTTGGTTGTCCTAGATCAAATAGCACTATAATGCAAAAAATGAATCTAGTTTACCACCATACCTTACATAAAAGAAACTAGATTAAGAAAAGCTGAACACCAAGTCAGAAAATTTATTTATGAAAATCATAATGTCTCAGCATATTCACAATCAGTTTAATCATCAACATATCATCTTTTAAAACGTCTTCAAATTTTCAACTTTAACCTCACACTTTAGAGACATTCACACCTAATCTTAATAAAGTTAGCCCATAAGCAATGTCAGTATATTAATTCTAAATACAAAGCATCTTGGTTTGACTTAAATTTAAAAAAAAATTAACTAGCTCCTAACACAGTAGGCACATTACCCTTTATGCTTGGTTTAATTTCTCACCTTACTTATGATCTCAAACGAGTATTTGATCCATTGTCCTTAAGTGTTTCCCCAGTAACCATTTTTTGGTCTCAAAGGAGCACTTGATTATTAAAATAATATTTTCATAGGAAATTAAACTTTCAAGGTCATGTCAAGTATTTCTCTAATAATCAAAAGAAAATGAAAATCACTAAGGACACTAGACATTGTTAAGTTGATTAAAAGTATGACCTTAAGGCCATGAATGTAGAATTAGAATAAAGCTTCCAATTGCTTATAAACTAAATTTATCAAATAAAGTTTCATTCTCGTAAGTGTAAACCTAACATTAATCAAAAGAGTTTAAAAACTTATGTTAAAGAAAATAACCTACACAACTTGTTAATCCTTCACTGATTAATTCTTTTAGAGGTTATTGTGGTAATAAATACTAAACATGTGCATATAAAACAAAATAATGTTAAAACCAACTAGCCTATGCAAGCAATCCAATCTCCTAGACAAAGTTTTTCACCCCATTTTCCATTTTGCAATTTTCTAACATGAAATGCGCAAAGGTTGGTTTTGAGTTAGGCTAGGTATAAAAGAAGACCTTAGATTGTTTTGGTTACTAACAAAAGCATGTGGGTTTGTCTTGAGTCTATATCTAAAGTTTGGATGATCTTTCTAACCCTTATTATATGTATTTGAAAAAAACTCATATTTCCTCTGTGTTTGTCCAAGATAACTACCCACAACATTCTTATCTTGAACTTGCAAAAAAAGACATGCATCATTAGCACGAGTAAAATTAGTACAAATTCCATAAGCATGAGCTTGGGTAATACCACTAACTACAACTTTTGACATTAAATAGTCAAAAGAGCTAGTTGTTGAGAATTTTCCTTTAGTTGATCTTGAATGGCATGTACATCTATTTCATTAACTCTCCTTACTTGATCAATCTCATTTTTAGTTCCAAATTGTTGTGAATTTTTAACCATGTTAGAGATTAATTTTCTAGCTTGTATAAGAGTTTTATCAATTAATGCGCCACCACTAGTTGTGTCTATCATGCTCTTATGATGTGATAAAAGTCCCTGATTGAAATATTATATTAATAAGTGGTCACTAATTTGATGATTGGGGCAACTAACACACAGTCTTTTAAATCTTTCCTATTAATCATATAGTAACTCATTTATATTTTGTCTAACTCTATATATTTCTTTCCTAATAGATCCTGTTTTACTAGAAGGAAAATATTTTTCAAGAAAGAATCTATGCAATTCCGCCCATGTATTTATAGGTCTAGGAGGTAAATAATATAACCAATCTTTAGGAAAATCATACAATGACAATGGAAAAGCACATAATTTCATTTGTTCTTCATCAATTCTTTCAAGTCTCATAGTAGAATAAACAATCGAAAATTCTTTTAAATGTCTACGAGGATCCTGACCTGCACATCCATAAAATTTAGGAAATAAATTTAAGAAACTTGAATTCAGTTTCAAGGGTCTTTCCAAGACTGGGAAGACAATTCATAAAAGTTGATCTTTTAAGTTTGGTTTTGAAAGTTGCTTCAAGGTAGCTGTGGCCATTTTTTATCCTTTTGTCTTCCTTTTCCATTTTGATCTGTACTTCAATTTCTTTTCTGTCTCTTAATTTCATAAAAACCACCTTCTCTCTTCTTTACCTTTTTTTCTAAAAGAAAGAATTGTTAGTTATGATGAAAAATAAAAAATACACTAAGTAAATAAAACTTTTCTCGATAATGGCGCCAAAATTTGATACGTGTTGTTAGACATATACAAATTAAGTCCTTATTTTTATTTCAAATTTGTTAAACAATTTAGCATAGAGCAAATAAAATTCGATCCCATAAGGAAAGCTAATTTACTAATTTAGTTTATTAATTATAATATTTTGAATTAAAAACACTCCAACAAATCAATCTTTTTTTTTAATGAGAGAAAATTACATCGTAATAATTTTGCTTATATGAAAGAAATTCTATCCTAAAGGAAGAAACATGATCAATGCACTAACATATAATATCTTCTTTAACCAATATTATTAATATAAAACATTAAAACTTAAGAAAATAAACTTGCAATACATTCTTGGAACCACACAATCAACATTAAAAAGTTGGAAATTATTGTCTTTGATACAAATCATGATCATCAAAATATATATAATGCTAGAATTTTTAATGGTGAAACCAAGTTATACAAATATGAAATTTTCAGTGGACAACACCTGTGTTATCTTGTAATACTTTTAAAGTAATCCTAATTTGGCGTTACAAATCTAATTCAATCAAGACACATATCTTTACATAATTCAACTAATAAAACAAACTTTTGATAAACTAATGAACAATTAAAAGAAAAATTCCAGATTTGCCATAATACATATTAATCAACATTTTTGTATGAAATATCCATTACATAGTTCTTTTGAGCACAATAAATTAAGCTATGTTATTTTTCAAGTTAAGAAGAGAATAAACATGCATAATAAAGCACATCTAAAGGAAAAATAAAAACTTGGACAACTTGGATGAAACATAGATTTGATAATTCTTCATTTATCGTGAATCAATCATTTATGTTCAATTTTAAACCCATATTCATCTAATTATCCTCACATATTAGTTTAACTTTATCAATGAGCTAAAATTAGGAAAAAAAATCTAAAACCAAATCAATCATAATATTGAAACCAATGAATTTAACTAATCCAATACATATAAACAATTTTTTTGGGGGGGGGGGTGTTTGATGTTTAAAACGAATCAAATTAAATATAGGAATCGAAGATATCAAACATAAATCTAACATATTTTTTACAAATGAACAAGCAGGGTCTTAAATTTTAGTTAGTTATCTAAAGTTGACATACTTGGATTATCCGAGACATTTAACAAGTTGAATGTAAAACTAACTAGCTGGTTCTTAATTGTTCCTTTTCATTTAAGAAATTGAAGCAATTCAATTCTAATATCAAACACGTTAAGCACTAGGAAACATAATCAACAACCAAAATTTGTTAGATGAACATCGAAACTCCAGCCCATACAACTTCAAGCGAGTCACTAATTGTACTTATCATATTCAAATAACCAGGACTTATCTAATCAAATAAGAACATGAATAAACACAATAAGAAATTCTAGCAATTGTACACTATTAAATCCACTTGGTAATTAATTAAATTAAATTAAAATAATATTCCAAATAGTCAAAACAACATGTTTAAATTAGAATTTAACAATTAATTGTAAATTAAGCATAAGAAACTAGAAACAAAGAGGGTCAGGTTTCTAAAAAACTCATTCAATTTTTCTCCCTTCATAGACCTCATACTAGTCCTAAAAGTCTGAAATTTCTTCCTCCACCAGTCATGAACCAACTCAATCTTGTTGGTTTATGGCTTTCTGGACACTCCCACACCTCCTCCTGCTAACTTCTTGCTTTAATCGCCTTTCGCAAATAAAAAATCCTCGCTAAATCTCACCTTTGTATAGACTGCTTTCTCATCTTTCTCATTCATTAATCTATCATTTTTATAGCCTTAGAAATGATCTCCAAACACTGCACATCATTGGGTTTATGATAGGCTTCCGCTTATCCTGGATCCTCTTATCTTCTCCATTTCTAACTGATTTGGATGAGTTTTTGCTTATCTCTTTCATTTTGAAAAGATTTGTTGGAGATAAAATCAGGTGCGTGAGTCTCTTTCTTTCGTCACCCCCACTGATGTGAGCAGGAGTAAGAATCTTAAGAAGATGGCGAACTCCAAGCCTATTGGAGGAGAGTTTAATGGAATTGAGCCCAAACTAATCCATTTAACT
>JANIPN010000218.1:53551429-53562199 GCA_027478595.1 Erythroxylum anguifugum
ATAAATAAATAAAAAGTAAGCAAAGTAGACAAATAAATAAATAAATCAATAAAAATATTAGAATAAAAGAAAAAAAAATTCAGGGCCCAACAAGCGTAATGACGTGCAATCAATCTATTTTTGGAATCAAAAAAAGTTGGAACAAACTAAAAAGAACTTTAGAAGGATTAAGAAATATTTAAGGCAAAAAGCACATCATAAACAAAGAGATTGAAGTGAAAACATCAAAATCAACTATAATTTTCCAGAATTTATAGATTAAGACTTAAAGTTGTTCTATTTCTTTTCTCTTCTTATATTTCACTGTCTTGGATGTTAATTTTGATTAGTGGTGTGTGGAACATGATTATGGATTTCTAAATCCATATGAGGTTTTAATTATGAATTGTTTACTTAAACTTTATTGTTATTGAATTCAATATAGTATTGCTTTGTGGTATTTGTCATGCTCGTACTTGATGACAAATAGAGAGATGGAATCAAAGTTACATGTATTAAGTTACACAATAAGAGTTTGTATCATAATAAACCTCCAAATATTAGATTAATAAACAATTGAAGAGAGTTCTTAATTGTAAGTTAATTATCCTTGGGATTGCTTCAAATTCAATTAAGTAGTTGGCAATATTTTTGTTAACCTAGAGGTTGCAATTGTATTGTTATCTATTTCAATTAGGATTACTTGATTAGATCCCAAGAGAGGTAAGCAAAATCTTGGGATATCTAGAATCAGGCATAATTAAATTAATAAGATAAAGGAAAGATAAAACAAGGATAGAATAACCCCTAGGTTTCTATTATTGATTAACTTTATTCTTATTGCTAGCTTCATATATTCAATTGTTTAGTTTTATTAGTTTATTTTATTTTCAGTTAATTTATTTTAATTCAATTAATTCAATGCTTTATTAGCTTAGACAAAGTGCATTCAAGTCGTCAGGTGACTAATCCATCCTCTTTGGAATGATATCTTTTATAATAAAAGTTACGATCTGTATACTTACATTATTGAAACTTTTCTATATAAAACTGGCAAACAACCCACCCCCATTACCTTAACTGACTAATAGAATTCCCAAATCTCTAAAATAATCAATCTATTCTAACCATTTCCCATTCAACCCCACTTCTTCAAAAGAGGTCTTCAAATCCCCAAATCCACCTTTACGCTCTCCCTCAATTAAACCTAAAAATTTTGAAAGCCTACCACCTTAAAACTAGCCTAAGGAGCAGTGATGGAATAACTCTTGGAAACAAGTTGCAGGGGACCCCATGCCTAACATGGAGCTATATTACTGTCCACCTAAAAATGAAGGAAAAGGAAGGATAATGGCTCCTCCTCGGGAGATGTTGAAGGTGAGAGCTTCAAAATGGACCACAACACTAGTCAACTTCTTCCTAGGTATACATCCTACCTTCCTAATCAGGAAGCAATATGCATGAAAATTCTATAAAAATGAGGGCCTAGGGGACTTGTACCTTAACGGTATACATAGGAATATATTCAAATTTAACTCTGTGCAAGGTATGAACAAGGTCTTAAGTCATGGTCCCTGACATATTGGCACTAGGTCAATGCTTGTTCAAAAGTGAAGGCCTAGCTTAAACCAAAATAAATTACAAATTGATCACTTACTGGTACGGGTTAACCTTCACGAAATTCCACTAGACTACTAGACTACCTTAAGTATTAGCCACTTAGAGAGTTACATCAATAAAACTATAAGCTTTAATGCTACTACAACAAAGGTAAGAATATTAGGGTATGTTAGGGTTTGCGTAGAAGTAGGTACTAATCAAGAGCTTCCAAATTCCATCCCTATTATGAAATTAGGAGAGGATAGTGAGTTGATAGTCTTAAGTGTGTAAGTGAGTTACTAGTGGAAAACCTCTGAGGAACTCCATAAAAAATTTTGGAGACTTATAAGAAAGCTGTATAAGAGATCATAAGGAATTGACTAATTATGATGTTTTTATGGGTGATTTAGAGGATAAATATAAGGAGCTAATTAAGGAACATCCTATAGTAAAAGTCGTAGAAGAGTCTAGTACTGATAGTATGACTTAAGAGAAAAAAGAGTGAAGACAGTTTTGCAACTGAGAATAATAGTTGAAGCTCTACAAAAACAACATCAACCTAGTAGAAGTCACGCTGATACACATAGTTTAAAGAGGTCCAGTAGTGCGTGTTCTTTCTCCTAACTAGTAGAGAGGTTGTTTCTAATAGACCCACATAATATATATACATACACATATATATGTAAATGTACATATTCATATTAAAATAATAAAGTAATAATAATTAAAAATATAATAAAAATAATATTTTTAAATAAAATATAAAAATAAGTAATAAATACAATACAATACATAAAAACTAAATAAAATCGTATAATTCATTACAAGAAAATGTTTAGGCCAAATAACTTAGAGGGAAGTACTACATATTAAATGTTTAGGCTATATACAAGATATAAGACTCAAACAAAAATGATTAAAGGATTTATAAGAAAGAGAAGGATATCTCCATTTGAGATCCTTTGCCTGTATCCTAGTATGTCAAAGTTTTCTATTAAGGGTCATATCCTCGGTAAGTTCTAGCAGAGCTATATCATTCTTGTTCAACTTCCTCCAGTTCTTTTTAGGCCTTCCTTTTTTCCTCTTATAGCCTCTAAGTACAATTTTCTCACTGAAGCGTCAAGATGTCTCCTCTTAATATATTTTAACCTAAGTCTTGTCTCTCTTAATTTTTCATTAATGTTAGCCAACTTTAATTTGTCTTTTACCATTACATTATTTACCTTATCTCTTCTTGTAAGGTTGCACATCCAATGGAACATCCTCATCTTCGCCATCATTAACTTATGATTATGCGCTTGTTTGATAAGACAACACTCCGTCCCATAGAGTATGGTTGGCATAATAAGTAAATGATATATTTTACATTTGAGCATGAGTGGCATATTATTGTCACATAAAACTCCTAATGCACTTCTTCATTTAAGCCACCTTGATCTGATATGGTGAACTATGTTTTCGTCAATCTTTTTATTACTTTGGATAATAGTTTTTGGATACTTAAAACACTATTTCTATCGGATAAATTTTGAGCCAATCTTTACCACCACGTTAGAAGCCACCTTATGACTTGAAAAGTTACACTCTAAGTACTTAGCCTTAGTCTTGCTCAATTTAAAGCCATTAAACTCTAACATATCCCTCCAAAGTTCTATCTTGACACTGTCACCCTCTTTTCTCTCATCCACGAAAACAATGTCATCAGTAAACAACATACACCAAGGCACATCCACTTGGATATTTTTGGTGAGCTTATCCATCAGTACTGTAAACAAAAGGGGCTCAAAGAGGAATCTTGGTATAGCCCAACATCGATAGACAAATGTTATGTATCTCCTCCTATCATGCTTACTCTAGTATTTAAATCTTCATACAAACCCCTAATAACTGGTATATAGGTCTTAGGAACTTCTTTAGCTTCTAAACACATCTATATGATTTCCATAGGTACCCTGTTATATGCCTTCAAGTTAATAAAAAAAATCGTATATAGGTTATATTGTCTTTCATTGTAGTATTCCATTAATCTTGTGAGGAGATATAATGCTTCTGTTGTGGACCTGCCTAGTATGAAGCCAAACTGGTTCTCTGAGACAGGAGCATCAATTCTCAATCTTTTCTTAATCACTTTCTCTCATAACTTTATATTGTGACTAAGTAGTTTGATGCCTCTATAGTTGCTACAACTTTTTGATGTCCCCTTTGTTCTTGTATAGAGAAATTAGTATACTAAGTCTCCATTTGTCCAAAATTTTGACAAACTTAAGGATCACATTAAAAAGTTTAGATAACCAAGTAAGACCCTTTTCGTCTAGGCTTTTCCACACCTTTATTATTATCTCATTAGGCCTTACTACCCTTTCACTCTTTATCTCCCTTAAAGCTTTCTTAACTTCTTTCCTTATAATCTATCGAAAGCAAGTAAAGTTAAGATACCTAACAGATGTGCTAAGATCAACTAAAAAGATGACGTCATTTGCATCTTTATTAAAAAGGCAATAGAAGTATCCTTACCATCTTCTTTTGATTTCATCTTTAGCCATGAGCACCTACCCTGCTTCATCGTTTATAAAAAGAACTTCATCTAAGTATCTCACTTTTTGTTCCCTAACTCTTACCAACTTAAAAATACCTTTATCTTCATCTTTAGTTTATAATATTTGGTATAATTTCTCTTAATCTCTGCTTTTAACTTATGAGATTATCTTCTTCACCTTTTTCTTTGTCAATTTGTAACTTTTTTTATTAACTACTCTCACTACCTTTATGGTTTTATCCAATAAAGCTTTATAGGAACCCTTCTTGATCTTAACCTTTTCTTGTACACCTTTATTCCACCACTAAGACTCCATCTTACTACCCTTAGGCCCTTAAAAAAACCCCAAGATCTCTTTAGCAATATTCTTTAAAAGAGTTATTACTCCCTCCCATATTTGATTAACATCTTCTTCCAATTTCTATTCTTCTCTATATATTACTCTATCCCTAAATTGTTCCACTGTTCCCCTTTTTAGATATGACCATTTAACTCTGGTACACCTTTTATGACTTTTGTATAATAATATCCATAACCAACAATTTATATTAAGTTGATAAGTAAACATTAGGTATCACCTTATAATCCTTACAACTAGGTCAATTGCTCTGAATTATAAGAAAATAGCCAATTTGAGTTTTCATGGTTCAGCTCATAAAAGTCACCAGATGCTCCTCTTTTTTCTTAAAAAAAGAGTTGGCTATTACTAACTCAAACTTTACTGCGAGATCTAAGAAACTAGTCTCACTATCACTATACCTAAAAACCCCATGATCTATGAATATCCATTTAAGGTTACCCCTATATGCCCATTAAAGTCTCCTCCTAGAATAACTCTCTCATTAGGGAAGATCTACTGAATCACCTCATCTAGGTCTTCCTAGAAATGACACTTAAGTTGTTCGTCCAACCCTATTTGAGGTGAATAAGCATATACCATATTTAAAATAACACCATTCATCATAATCTTTAAGTACATAATCCTACATTAGTCCTTTTTACCCACAATATGATGTATGAGTTCCTTGACAACTAAGATACCTACCCCTTTTTTTTTGTCTCGAACACCCTGAATACTATAGTTTAAACCTGTTAATATCTTTTGCTTTACCCCCTGTCCACTTTGTCTCCTGGATGCACACTATATAGATATAATATTTGTCTAAAATCCTCACTAATTCCAAAGACTTCCCTGTAAGGGTCCCAATGTTCCAAGAACCTATTCGTAATTTTTCAACATCTTTTCTTCTCCTAGACCCAAAAATCAATGAAGGATTAGCCCTTGCTCTATCATCAGAAGTAAAAGCCACTATTCCTACCCTAATGCCCAAGATAAGCTATAGAAGACAAGACTAACAAGTCCTTAAGTGACTCTTATCGAGAAAGGAGACAAAGATTAATATTGAATCCCAAAATGGGCACAAGAATAAACGGATGTGAAAATTAAAGTACACACGACCACAAGCAAATCAAAATTAGATGGTCCAAAAAGTAAAAAAATAATAGCAACTAGGTTTTTGTAGACTACTAAAACACAATACTAGATAGTTAAAAAAGACAAAAAAATATTTGAAAACTATATACACAAAAGAAATTAAAGAGTTTTATTGGTTTGATGAAAATTGAAAACTAAAATCCCAACACCCAAAAAGCAACAAATCAACCATGAGCAAACATCATTTAAAACCATTCATAAGTTTTTCCAATATAGAAGAAAAATTTATAAGATACCAATTAACTAGAGAAGGGAAACAACTAAAGAAATCTAATATATTTAAGTTGTCATACACTAGCTCTATATATATTCTTGTCATAGTTAACATTGCTTACCAAAAATTTCTCCATTGTGAGGATCACTTTAGATCTACAAAAAAAGAAAGCAAAGCACTTGGTTTTCTAAAAGCTAGATAAGGAAGCATCTAAAAGAGGACTAAAAATAACGAAAGATTTCACTGTTTGTGACTAGATCCGGACAGAATAAGGGATACCCTAATCGGTGACAATAGCACAAACATTCAATAAAATCTAGATCAAAGTTTAAGAAATCATTATGGTATATACACAAAGATATATATATATATATATATATATCATAAAATAAAAACTTCCAAAATCATAAGTAACCAATTTAGAAAAAGACAATGTAGGTTTGTCAAATAAATAGATTCGGACTTGAGGTAAGTAACTTGGGTTTAAATAATAGATAAATTCCTAACCCGAAACTATCGAACTCAAGCAATCAAGAGAGAAGAAGGAAAAACTAGAATTAAGAGAGCTTAGGTGATATAATGCTCGATGGAGCAATTCTCACAAAGCTCATAATCAAGAAAGAATTAAGCATTCTATACAAACATAAAGTCCCAAAATTTCAAATGAAAAGTTTATTAAAAAAAACTCCTTTAAGTGTCTACAGAAGAGAAATATTTAGTGTCAGAATTTATAAGAAGTGGTCTAAAAGGAAAGACCCAAGCTTTCAAAGAAATGGAGCCAATCAAGGTAAGTAGAAATCCTAACCAAAAAAAGAGATAAAAGTTGAAACTTTAACCCTAGCAATAAGGTAAAATAATAAAGATCTTACATCCACTAGCAAAAATACTTTCAGGCATTAAAGATCAGTACATATATCAGTTCCTAAACTCAAAATCAACAAATAGAAAAGGCAGTGAAAGCAGGTGCGAAGAACGCAGTAGATAAGCTCGGAGGTGACAGGGATATTGAGTTTGTTAAGTGTGTGTTTTGGGTAGATGTCACGCCACACTATATTTGACATGTTAAATAAAAGCTTCAAAGAGATTGCTGTTAATAGTTGAAGCTCTACTTTTGGGAATTTAGATGATATAAATAGTATTAGGGACAATGAAAAGGTAGTTAAGATATATCCAATCTCCAATACTATAGTCCCTCATTAAGATAGAACCTTTAGACCTATGACTAAAAGGAGATTAGGGAGGAAAAATCCCAAAGCTCCCTCTAAAGCTCCTTCCCCCTTAATATCTGTTGTAGCTTATAATACAAGGGGACTTAATAATCCTAATAAAATGCACGTAGTGTAGGATATTTTGTTTAGATTTGACCCGCCATTTTAGGTTTATTGGAGATCAAACTCAAGTATGATTATCTAGAAAAATGGCTTTAGTTCTTGAGGAGAAAAAAACTAGATCATAATAAACCATAACCACCAATATAAAGGGCATATAATAGTTGTTTTTGATAACTCTAGAGCTAAAGTATACTTATTCTCCTCCTCCTCATCCCTATATATTTATCAATTAGAGTTACTTTTATAACCAGCCTTAAGATAATGGTGGTCACTTTTGTGTATGTGCAAACAAAAAATTCATAAGATTTTAGGTTTGGAATACATTAAACAATAAGGGGGCGAATATATTAGATCCTTGATTACTATTGGGAGATTTTTACATCACCATTTATCATAACAAAGTAAATGGGAGTAGGCATAACACTAAATGTGAGAGTGAAGAGTTGAGGAATTGTATGACCAATGTATAGTTAATGGACCTGAAATTTAATGGGAACTTCTACACTTAGTAAAACAACCAAAATGGAGAATGGCTAATCTGAGAAAAACTAAACATATTAGTTGTCAATGCATAGTAGCTAACAACTTTTCCCCTTAGCAAAGCCTCATTCTCTAACATTTTAAGCTTTGATCACAGCCTTACGGAGGTTTCCAATCTTTGATCAACATAGTTTAAGAGAATTTCTATAAGATTCTTAAGCCAACCTAATCGATAGTAAGGGGTATATGGAAGCAGTCAACAAAGGATTAGGAATTCAGATAAGGTGGTCTTTTGGTTTCAAATGTATAAGGAAGTTGGAAGCAGTAAGGAGGGAACTTAAACACCTAACCTAGATGTAAAAGCTTCTAATTGCTTGGTTATTCAAAAAGCCAGGGAATGGTTAGAGGAAGCATAGTCTAAGACCTATGCTAATCCCTTTGATAAGTAATTCAAAAGAAAGAAAAGGTAACATTTCAATCTTACTTGTGATCCTTGCAAATCTATTACTTCCTGATGAAACAGAAATTAAGAGTACAAAGATTAAAGGAGGGGGATTTGAACACTTTATTATTCCATAGATCTATACCCTCTAGAAGAACTCAAATAAAATATTCTTGCTTATAGGGTTAAATGGTGAACTTTTAAAATCATAAAAGGAGATTATAAACAAATACCTTTATATTCTTTCATAACTCCTTAAGGACTTGCTTTAGATCTACTTCTTTTATTCAAACCCTAAGATCCTATATGAATCACACCCTAACTACAAAGTAAATCAAGGACCTTACAAAACTATTCTCTTATAAGGAAGTTGAGAGGATGTTCCTTACAATGAACCCTTATAAAGCCCCAGGGCTCGATGGGTTTAATATACCATCATACCAAAGGACATATAATTTAGTGAAAGATATGGTAGTCAAATGTATGTTGGAATTCTTTGAAAAAAGGCTAATGTTAAGGGAAGTAAACACGGCCTACATCATTTTAATTATTACAAAATTGAACCGTAGGTATATTATAGATTATAGGCCAATCTCTGGCTACAATTTGATTTAAAAGGTCATATCCAAAGTCCTAGCAAATAAGCTTAAAACAATTTTAAGCCCCTTAATCAATCCTAATCAAGGTGCCTTCTTGGAAGGTTGCAATACTGGTGACAATATTATATTAGTTCAAGAGCTTTTCAGAAATTATCTTACTAAGAATGGACCAAACTACTATTCTCTCAAGAAAGACTTTAAGAAAGCTTTCAATTCACTAAACGGGTAGTTTATATAGCATACATTAGATGGTTTGGTTTCCCTCCTATATTTAGGAGATCGATTTCTTAATACGTGGAAACTATCCCTTATGTTATGTTTTGTAATGGGAAGTCGACAAAGAGTTTAAAAGAGCTAAAGGCACTAGATAAGGCAATGCTTTGTCCCCTTACATCTTCTTCTTATTCCTTGAAGTCCTTAATGGAATCATTAATCATAATATGCAAAGACACTAAACTTTAATTATCATTATAATTGTAAGGAGTTGAAGTTAGTAAGCCTAGCTTTAGTAGATGACCTGTTGTTGTTTTGTTGCGCTAAAACTTCATCTTTAAATTTGTTACTGGATTCTTTGAGCTTCTCTAGGCCATCTAGGTTAGGTGTCAATTTTAAGAAGAGTAAGTTAGTTATCTTGACAAGAGCTAAGCACCTTAAGGCCAATTTTAATAACCTAACTATCTTCTTTGTGAAGGACCCACCTTTTACTTGGGATCCTCACTACTACTAAGAGGCTAAGATATGGAGATTGTAAACCCTATTGGAAGTTGTATATAGAAGGATCAATAACTAGAAAAATAAATGTCTCTCCTTTGCAGGAAGGTTATAATTAATCTCTTCTATTCAACTACTACCAAGTCTATTGGATGTCTCAATTCTTACTACCTAGCAACTTATCAAAAGAGACACAGAGGATTCTCAATAATTTCTCATAGGCTAGTGGTGTTGAAAGCTATTATAAGTTTAAGATTAAATGGTCAGTAGTGTGTTAGCCCAAGGAAGAAGGAGGCCTTAGGATTAGATCCTTTAAAATCATCAACAAGGTCTTATTGGCAAAGACAATCTGGAGAATATTTATATAGGTTCATTTTTACTTTTTCAAATGGAAAACCTTTTGGAATAAAGTTGCAACCCCAATACCTTTTGGACAATGGCACAACTGCTAAAATTAAAACACAGTATGAGGAATTTAATGAGACAAAGGATAAGGAATAAGGAATAGGGAATCTACATCTTTTTAGGATGATAACTAGAATAATATAAGCCTTCTAAGCTATATGTAGTTCAATCGCAGAATCCATAAAGAAACATAGGTTTGGGAGTTCATGAAGATCAAGGAGTGGATAAGAAGACATAAGAGACTATTAAGAATCAGAGATAATTGACCAGTAGATAGGCTACACCATGATCAGGAGGATAAAGTAATATGGATTCTAGACCTAGTCAAAGGGTTTACTAATAAATCCTATTTTCTTAACTTTAAAACATCCCATAGGGTTCTTTGGCATAAACTGGTTTAGGGCAGCTAAAGTACCCAAAGTATCATTTACATTATGGTTGGCCATTAAAAATGGATTTAGGACTAACGATAAGATAACTAGATTATTGAGCAGTTTGGATACCAAATGCACCCTTTATAACTTGCGTAAGGAGAACTTGGACCATCCATTCTTTAACTGCAAAAGATCAAGTAGGTTATGGATGGCTTTTTACAATCTATGTAACATTTCATGTCTTGAAGTTAAGTGGAAATGTATTATGCTATAGTACTCCTAACTAATTAAGAGGAAGACAAGGCATGTCAAGTTTTTTTTTTCCGCTGCACTATTTACACCATCTAGACTTATAAAAACCAAAAAAGGTTTTGTGACCAAAGCAGGAACAATGAAGAATGGCTCAATTGATCACTTCAATGGATGAGGAAACCGATATACATAAGGGGCTTGCATAAAATGACCAAAGTCAACTAAGTCAGTAGAACCAACCCAGTGTATGGTTACTGTCCTCAGGGGTGAGGACACTGGACAAGGACGCAAAAGTCCTGTCCAAAACCATGTTTGCTTGCTGTTGGACAGAGATTTCTGTTCTGTCCACAATA
>JANIPN010000218.1:53584402-53619729 GCA_027478595.1 Erythroxylum anguifugum
TCAATCCCTCTTAACTCTCAATTTTTGATCTTACTAGTTTTACACAAGTTTTCAAAAATATTTTACAACTTTGATTTGCAGTAGTTCTTGTGAAAAGAACAAGTTTTTTTTACCAAATTTATTTACAAAGGGGCTTACCGAAAAAAAATACAATTCAACCCCCCTTCTTGTGCATCTGCATATCATTATTAAGTCTTGTATTAACGTGTGATTCACTTCAATACAGACACAGATATTGGCCCATTGGGCTTAGTCAGATACAGAAATCACAGAGCAAAGCCCTACGTGTAGAATTATGAGCTTAAAGCTCTTTCAGACTGGCTACTCTGATCATAACGCCTTTATCTGAACATGCATTTTATGAAATGAATCAAATAACAAAATATACCATGTATATCATTCATTTATAATGCACAGATAGAATCTCATTTTGATCGGGCCTCAGTTTGACATTCAACTTTCGTTGAATATTCAGACATCATTCAGAATTTAAATCCAAATAGATATCATTCAAATTTCATATGCAAACAAAATGCTTCAAATGCATTCCCAAATATTAAACTCCTCAGACCATTAAAGTCCAAAATTCATATATAAATCACAAATAGTTCAATAATTGGAAGTTAAATAGAATAAATCAATCCTAGGAAGATCATCTAGGTTGACTCACAGTATGCTCCAATTTATGCTATCGCCTAGATGGTCCGACAATGTCTGACTGGCATCCGACTTGAGCATCTAAAATTAAAAAATTCACACATAATTCACATTACAAAGTTGATAAATCAAATACTTATTTATTCGTGCACATATATACATATGTCATGTTCAATGCATGCTCAATAATTATTTCAGGTATATTTCCTTAGTTCACATCTTATGATCATTCATACTTTAAAACTCATATATGTCTAATTTGAACTTAGGTTAACATCTCAATAACTTATAATATCAACAATAAATCATTCACCAATGTTATTCTAACATTATATGATTATACAATATCCAAACTTTAATTCATTCATATAACATCTCCAAAATTTCAAACTTGAACATTTGGTAAACAACAATCTATTCTTAATAAATTCATATGACAATGAAATTTTGTGTACAGGAAGAGCAATGTCTGAGGAGTTTGTGGTCCAAATTTCAAGTCAATCGGAGGTCCGAAAAATAAGTTATGATCAAAAGCGTGAAGGGTGTTCAAAGCTGTCAAACAGCAGGATACCTCCACTGTCACAATCATGCTTGTGCACGATCATGCACTTCCAATTGATCCTCCTCTGTCACAATCGTGCTTGTACACGATCATGCAAGCCCTTCATGACCCTTTTCTGTACAAGCACGATCATGCACTACCTTTTATTCAAGCTTCATTCTAGCTCTTCTCAAAACAGACTTTTGGGACAATTTTACAAAATAAAATAAGGATTTAGGAAAAAACATTCTTCAACAATTGTTCCTTTATGTCTCAAGTTTCTAATGACACTAATTTCATGCAATTTGGTTCAGTATTCTGAAAGTTATATCCAAAATACTACAGACTGTTCTCAAATAGTGACAGAATCCAGAAACTCAACTTCAAGACAAATTTTGAAACTCTTACAAATAGTATTAAAATTCAATTCCTCCATCAAAAATATATCCATATGTCTCTAGTTTAATCTAAACTTAAAATCATCCCATTTTGATGTCTACAGATCAATTTATAGCCAATATACCGATGTATATTTGGTGAAAACACTACAGCTAACATATTCTAGCAATTCTTCTTCACCAATATCATATACATTTTAGTCCAATTCAAACATTATTATTATATCATTTGACATGCCATAAAACTTAGATTGTTACTTACCTATTAGGCTTCCAATTCAGCTTAAAACTCTAGATTATACTAGTCCTCCCAAGCAAGCAAAAATCAATGAAAACTTATAATCACATTCAGCTAGTTTTCTGGCAATTTGGTGAAGGATATACGTATGGGTTTCATGCAACAAATTGGCTAGGGTTCAAGCAAAAGTATAGAAAAATAGCTAGAGCAATTTCGTTGAAGAAACAAAGGAAAGAAATAGTAATACTCAGATGCAGAAACTGGCTACATCATATGCTAGGTGTCAACGTCTAAACTCACCATATGTCTTAAGGCATGTAATACATTTGCCCATTTCCTATGCTACCATTAGTCACCAATTAATCAGTCCATATGTCTTATTACAATTAGTCCATATGTCACACAATAATTGGTCCATTTGTCACATACTAATTGATCCAATTGTCATTTAATTACTAGTCCATTTGTCACCAATTTAACTGTGCCAAATGTCACTCAATTATAGGCTAAATCATTCAAATTTTTCATGCATCAATTTATCCTACCACTTGGCATTTTTCCTAATCCAAATGTACATTTTAGTCCATCAATTTCCCAATCCTTAACATTTAATTCCCAATTTACTAATTGAAATCCGAACATACCAAAATTCAAGACATACCAAATCATAATTCACATCAAGGTCACTTAACATTTTTCATACCCCAGAATAAGTCAATTGAGTGCATATGCTATCTTTGTAATGTGTTCAAATATAAATTCATGTATGAATGCTAATGTTATGCATGTATATGCAATACGTAATCTAAGGTTAAACCCTAAGCATGTTCCAAAAAACAGGATATTACATTTAATATGAACTATATATAGATTGTTTAATAAGTCAATAAAAAATTGAGAATGTTCCACTATTCTTGATTAATAGTGAGTTAAGGAATTCTCTAGCTAGAATGAATTGAGAATTGAAGAGGAATTTTTAAATATAAATTATAAATCAATTACCAATTAGTAAAAACTAATAAGATTGGATTTAAAAGACTAGAATTTAATTTTATACTTTATGTCTAATTTTAACATTAGATAATGAAAGGATTAAATTATACATCATAACCATGCATAGATAGGTAGAGTTAACTAAATTCGACATTTCTAATATTTAGATGGTCATGGTATGTGTTTAAATGTCAATCTTGATCTACAATTATAAATTTTTAATTAAAAACTAGAGACAAATTAAAAGAAATTTTAATTTTTCTAATTCTAATTATGAATTATAATTATAATTTATAATCATTTCTAATATATTAAAAACCTAATGGGTTATACATAAAAGAGAAAATTCAAATTTAATTGATTAGGCTTAACTATGAAGTTTTGGAAACTTAAGGAATTAGTATAAGATATTTGATTTTATTAAAATTAAATTGTAGTTATAATTACAATTGAAGAAAAATAAAGAAAACTCATGAAGCTTCAAACAACTTCTTAGCTAGAGGGATTAGATTTATCCATAGATGAAGCTGCAAATTGAAAATAGAGAGTCAACTTGGTTCTGGTTTTATAAATGGAATGAAATGAGCCCTTTATACAAGAGGAATGAAATTCAACACTTAATCACTAGGATCCCAGTTCAAGCGAAAGTCAGTTGCATCATTCAGAATGGAACTTGGAGCTATAATTACAAAGGGATACACGGTTATGTATGGGAACGTGTAGCTCACTAAAAAAAAGTAAAAACTCGAAGACATTATTTTAATCATATATGACATACACACCCGTGTGAAGACCTACACACTAGTGTAAGTGAGTTACATGTCCATGTATCATAGTTGTGTATCCAACTTTGAACAAGTAACTCCACTATTTTTGAAAATTTAACTACACTATCACATATATGCCTATGTAGCTGACTATGTATAACCATGCAAACCTAATTTTATAGTATAAAAAAGCAAATTAATAGGCTAAATAGGGTCCATATAGATTAGAGACACGAAGAGAAGTATATTCCTTTCCCTTTTGAGAGCTAGAGTAGCTAATCTTCTTTTTCTAGTTTAAAGGGGATATCGAGGTTGGTTAACATATTTAGGCGTTGATTAATTTTAGTGATGTTGTTCTTAAGTCTCATTTGGAATTGCCTATTTTATTATGTGTTTAAAGTTTGGGCTTTATGTATGAATGATTTTGGTAGGCTTGCTAGATTATTCCTGTATGGATTCATTACCCAGATCAAGATTGCAATCTGTAATTACTGTAAATTACATTCATACAATAAACTAATGGTTGTGCTTCATTAGGGATAACATAGCCTAAGTTAAATAATCACAGCTTATGTGGCTATTGGTTAGATTAACTTGTTTTTCTAAATTGTAATATAGCTCACAGTAAATCTAGAGAGCTTATTTTAGGATTGTCTAATAGCTAAATCTAGTTAAACAACTTGTTTTAATTAGTTACAACATATGGAAAAATTAGGATTAATAGAGCTCGTTTTTAATCTACAGCTAATAGTTTTAAAGAGAATTATAAGAACATCATCATGATTAATTATGCACTTTTATATGAAGATCGAGATTGAACTGAGAAATGGACTAAAACCCATTGATTAATCCAATCAATTTTATATTACCTATAGATATGATCCTTTCTTACCACATCTATAAATTTAGTTTTATAGAGTTATGTTTTATTTTCTAGTGTGTTTGGCAAGCATCATCAAGTGATAAAATCTTTTAATATCTAAATTATAAGGTGCATGATATGTGCTTAATTGATTGTATATTTATTCAATAATACTTAGTGGTTAATGATACGAAAATGCTTAAGATGCTCACTTTAGTTCATATATGGTTTTATGAGCAATTTGGAAGCGAATGAGCTAAAGTAAGTCTAAAGTACTATATTCGAGTCATTTTCTAAAGAGTCACACTCACTTGTCTTCATGGACCAAAAAGAAGAAGATTAAATGTAAGAAAAAACTAGAAAATGAAGAATATGAAGAGTGAAGAACAAGGAATAGGAACACTCTGTGTCTCACAGGTGTGACACATCTCTCAAACTCGTAAGTGGTCACTCAAGGGCGTGAGAAGAGGGACAGCTATCCCATTTAACTCTACATCTTTAATGTAAATGGACAAAACATGTAACGGATGAGGGTTATGAACGTTTTGATGTTTTTGGTTGGGAAAAGAGTTTAGCTTTTAGGAGATTGAAGAGCACAATGGAAGCTCTCAATTGTGAGAGACCCATAGAGAGCTAGGATTCCTGACATCGGTTTAGAGATGGCATCGATGTCGATGAACCCGATTAAGCATTCCTTCCATTATTTTTGTTGTTCTTTCTATCTTTAGGAATTGTTTAGGTTATCCTTTACGTATGGATTTTGGTTTTGTGTATGAATAATCATATTTCTCATTATCATCTAATTGTTTGTGTATGAACTCATTGCTAGAATTTCAATATAATTTGTAATTGTTATATTTGAGATTTATTTTTAGCGATTAATGGTTCGTAATCATTAGGGATAACTTAACTTAGGTTAAATGACCCGAGCGTATGTGGTTGTTGCCTTAACTAATCGATTTTCCTAATTCGTAATGCGGCTACCCAATTAAATCTAGAGATCGTATCCTAGGTTATTCGGTAGTTAGGTTTAATTAACGAGCATCTCTTAATTAGACAAAACCTAAAGGAAAACTTGGGTTAATAGAGCTTATCATTAACCCACTATTAATAGTTGCCAGGAGAGGTTTGAGAACAATAAATTAATAAAGTATGTTCAACTGGGTGTAAGCCGAGATTAAACTAATAAACCAGACCCTTAACGAATTCATCACTTTCATCATTTTCAAATGTTTTCTTTAATTTGTTTACATTAGTTTAGTTTTACTTTATTTTCTTATTTGAAACCAAACCAAGCCCCCCCCCAAACTAAACACCGATTATTTTCATAACAAAAGCTAACTGAACACTCTTTGTGGAATCAAGCTAGGCTCACCACTGTTATAGTTGTAGGTCTAGTTTATTTTGTATAGCGTTACGATGCACTAACTACAATTTTGACGTTGTTGTCGGAGAGTACGGTGTTTAGTTTTTGTTCTTGATTTTAATTGGCGTTTTGTACATATTTTTTTGTAATTAGTTTCTTTTCAGTTGTTTCTTGATATTTTCACTTTTTGTTTAGTATTTGTTTATAAATAAAAATAAAAATTTTATAGACGGAAGTAATTTTTCCTATAAATCATATTCCCAATCTTATATCCAATCTTTTAATCATGTTTGGAGTGATCATACAAAATTTAGTTATGGATGGGCAACATAATTACTTCCTTAATAATATGTAGGATACACAACAATTCTCGTATAGACCAGAAGCCTTTTATCACAACTCAGGTACATTTCTGGAAGACTTACTTAATATTATAACTACTAACAATATTCAACTTCAATAGGGTATTCAACGGAGTGTACAGCAGTTCTAGGAGGATATAATGCAATTCCACCAAGATACAATGCCTAGACTCTAAAACCTGGCAAGCCATATGGGTCAGATGATGGAAGCCCTTGACCGCCTAGCATCACAACGCGAAGAGAAGCATCCATATCAACCCGAGGTGTACCCAAGGGATATTAGAGCAGAGGCCTTACAAAGTGAAGAGGAGCTTGAGAATCTTTAGAATACTACTCAAGGAATTGCTTGTTTGAAAGAAGTGGAGGAGGAGCTCGAAGTAGAAAAAGACATATCTTTTAGCTCAAAGGTAAGTACTAAGTCCGTAATTATTGTTGAGACTAACCCTTCACCTTTAGCTTTCACCTTTAACTAGTAGGCTGAAGGAATTAAACGAAGAAGAAAAAGGTGAAGAAAAATTCGAGATATTTCCAGCGTGCATGGACTCATTAGAGATTGGAAATTTGAAGTCCTATCCTTAAGAACCTTAAGTGGAGGAAGCGCATGTGACACCCAAAGATCATAATTTTATCACATGAGGAAAGTATGGAGTCGAGCCAGCAACAATAAACAAAGACACTGCTTAGGAGGCCACCCAAGGGAAGTTTATTTCTTTTCCTTTACATTTTTTCTTTTCTTTCTTATATGTATGTATGTTTTTAAGTTTGTTTGTTATACTTTTAAGTTTGTTTGTTCTTACTTGTTTTTAAGTTTTCAAAAACATGAGAGAGAGATGTAGTACTTATAATCTTGTGATTGGTCAATGTGCATTATCTTTAGAAGAATAGTGACTAGTGGTAGACACAAGCCAGTGAGATTTTGAACCTGTATAAACTGACACATTCATATCAGTCTCATTGTCTTTTTCTTATATGTGAGCTTCATGACATGTACATCCTGACTTTGCTTTAATTTTCTATTCAAAAGCATATTTGTATCACATGCATTAACATGGAAATGATATAGGCATTCTTTGTTTTATAAGCTACATTAACCAAACAGCCTAACCATTACTATGATCTTCCTTTTGATAAGCCCCCTTGAGCTTTATTAGTTTTCTTTTTGTGCTAAGCATTTTGTTGATTGTTGATGATTATGGATGTACAAAAGTATAAGTATGGGGGTTAGCATATGTGTGGGATGGTTATAATTGTTGGGACTCCATTTTATGTCTTATCAATGAAATTCCCATATTGATGTAGCTTCTTTCAATTTTTAAATGAAAAGAAAAAGAAAGAAAAGAAAAGAGAAAAGAAAAAGAAAAAGAAAAAATGTTTGAATAAGAATATCAAGGAAGAAATGTATATGTTTTGAAAAGTTATTCATGATTATTTCTCCTCTTAAAGTTGTATTAAATGGGTGTTTTCTTATAATCTATATAAGGTAGATGTGGCTTTGAAGCATCACTCATTGTAGTGTCAATGTATTGTCATCAATTATATGAGTGATTCCTTCTAATTGATTATGCTTCATATGGTTTATGGTATGAAAGTTTGAATTTGAGCTAGGAAACATAGTTTTTGCATTTATCATAGTTTATGTACACAATTGTGAGTAAATGTTAGTTTTTGCACTTAATATTGCATTGAGTGTTACTTTTGATTCACTAGCTTTGATGACTTTTACACTACAATACCCAAATACATCTTACATTACCCTTGCCCACATTATAACCTTAAAAAGTCCTTTGATTCATGATTATGCATGTGAATCCTCGTGGTGGAGAAATGAAATGATTTGCAAAGTTTTGGAATGTCTTGATTATGAATGATATTTGAGTGTAACCATGAATACATCTTATTTAAACACATTTTCCAAGTCTATCTTTAGATTGCTCAGTTGCTAAAGAAGATGAATGTCGATTGATCATAAGTAAAAGCGTTAAATGTTGAATTCTTGCTATGGTTTTTGCAAGTTATTCATCTTTGCTTATGGTTATATATTCTTGGGAAATATGGAAAATGAGTAATTATTTTTGGGTCTATGATCTTAATTTTGATGTTTTGCCTGATGACGATCAAAAGCTAAGTGTGGGGGAAATTGATATGTCCTTAATTGATTGTATTTTTATTCAATAATACTTAGTGATTAATGTTATGAAAATGCTTAAGATACTCACTTTAGCTCATATATGGTTTTAGGCACAATTCGGAAGAGAAGGAATTAAAGTAAGTCAAAAGCACTATATTTGAGCCATTTTTCGAAGATTCACACTCACTTGTCTTCATGGAGCAAAAAGAAGAAGATTAAAAGCAAGAAGAAGACAAGAAAATGAAGAATATGAAGAGTGAAGAGTGAAGAACGAGGCATAGGAACACTCTCGGCCACACCATAGTGTTCGTAGGGATAAGACATCTTCTTATGCCCATGCAAGGTGTCTCACGGGCGTGAGACACCTCTTACACACGTGAGTGGTCACTCACGGGCATCAGAAGAGGGACAACTATCCCATTTAATCCTACATCTTTAATATAAACAGACAGAACATGTGACAGTCGAGGGTTATGAAAGTTTTGGTATTTTCTGCTGGGAAAATAATGTAGCTTTCGAGAGAATGAAGCATTTCATCGAGTTGGATATTATATTGTAACATCTAAATAATACTCAATATTATCTCAAAGTTTTTCGTCGCAATTGTTAGTCTCATAATGCTTGACTACATACCCACAAGTGATATTTTCTTATTGAGAATTATTTTGTTTCTATACAAATTAATAAGTTTCCCAAAACTTGTAATAAAATCAAAAGAGCATAAAAAAGTTTAAAGAAACAAAAAATATATACAAAAAGAAAAGAAAAAGAAATATAATCACAATAACTAGATTAGCATTTTAAAAACTCCCTTTATCACTAATAAAATTCTCCGATAAAAATTAAGATGTGTTTAGATTATGTTCAATCAGTAAGTTCTCTCTTGTTGTTCCTAACAGTAATACCATCAACACTAGGAGAATGTATCCACCGATTTTTAGTATAATTTCAAGAAGAGTATCTTTTCCACAAGGATTATAAGAACTATTAAATCCAACTTCCCTACTATTAGTTAGTCAAAAAATAAATAGAGGAAAAGGTTACGTAAAGTTAATCTAATGCTGTGGCTATTTTAAAATATAAATTAAGATCTCACTAGAAGTTGTCAAAGTTAATTATAAATGAGAAAGATAATATTCGAATGAACATCTATATAAGAATTCCCTCATTCATTATATTTGTATTCATGATTCAATTATCAAGAGATTCTATCACTTAGACTACACAAACTTTGCTAACTTATGAAATTACTCCCTCTTTTTCTCTTGAGTTATAGTTAATTATTTTCAAGTTAACTAACCAATGTCTCTATCCAATTAAAAATCCTAAGAATACATAAGATATGTGAAATTTATTAAAAGATTTGACCTTAATACTAGCAAATTTGTGTAGGCTTATCTCTAGTACCCCATGCAACTCCTAATATATATATATTATGGTCCACTCATATAAATGTTCTCTCGAATTTTTCATATGCAAATTATAATCAGATCCAATCACACAACTTCAATTAAATCATCATTAACAATCATAAATATTGCATAAGTATAAAAATCCTTATAAAACACATTATAAACATAAGTATAAAAATCCTTATAAAACACATTATAAATAATCCAAATCAATCCATTACAAACATAAAACTAGGGTTTATCTTATTTAGACATTAAAACAATTACACAACCCTCATCTTTGAAACAAGAAAAAAAAAGAAAAAAGTGTAGAAAATAATTTAGGAAGAGAATTCTGTATTGTTTTCTCAATTTTGGATGTTATTTGATTTTTTTGGATGATTCTAAGTCTCTTTCCTTATTAAAGTTGATTGCCAACTTGCTCGTTGGGGTTTTTCTATCTATCCCTAACTTAAACCTAAGATAGGAACTTCTCAAATAAACAAAAGCCACCTAAACCCTAATTTGTGAGTTGTTTAAATAAATAGTCTTAAGAAGAACACAACATGAGACACGATCATGTTTCTTTCTATATCTTTTTTTTTGCTAAAGAAAGACAAGGGTTTTGACACACTCATATCTTACCAATGTACCTTTATATATTTCTAAGTAGACACAAGTTGAGACACTGCCATGTCTTAGACTGCGTCTCTCATAAAATTTTCTCTTTGTCATATGGCTTCCCTTCATCCCATATATTACATTATAACTTCCCTTCTATGTTATGCAAGAGGAATATAAGCTGATAGACAATCATGTACTAGGCCATGTTTAATAAAAAATAGTGTTCTCTTTATATTTTGATTTGTAAAATCCTACATTTCTTGGTTTTTTTATCCCTTAAGCAACTCTTCCACAATTACCTAAAACAAGGTACAAAACCAATTAAATTACAGTTATTTGTATAAAAGGCATGACAAAATATTAAAGCAGATATAAGCATATTTCATACACATTAATTACTTAATCTCTTAAGAAGTTAAGATCTCAATTAAATTTATTTGATCTTAAATGTTCTTTGTAAACTAAAGAAATTTAAATTAGGTAAATAAAATCATTATCAATCACATTTCTTGTGACTCATAGATTTTTTAAGTGATAACTCTTTTTTTTTAGTTAAAGAAGTATATTGATGAAAAAAAAAAGTATAAAGAAAGAGCCTACGTTAAAGTCCAAACAATAGCTTACATCCAAAGCTAATAAGGATTTAAGTAAACAACTAATACCCGAGAAATGTAAATAAACATTACAAAGAATCTAGTGCCAGTATTCAATTGGCAGATCTTCGAGGGACCATCTCTCTATGTTCATGCTCATCATATATGCTGATATTCCAAGCTTGTTTTAACGATCAAATATCAGTCATAACATATGTGGGAGCTTGGCAATGTCCGTTTGTTCTTTTTTCTTACTGATCTGCAATGCAATCATAGTTATCCATCTATCAGTCATGTATTTACTACACAACAAGTGTGTGCAAAAAATTGTGAGTTGTTTGCTTAACCATTGCACCAATTGATGAAAGATTAAGAAGAGGTGTCGAATGAGGTACATAATGCTTGTGATCAATGTTTTAAAAAGTTGACCGAAAAATAAAATGATAGAACAAGAGGTTTAAAAGGTTCAAACGATATTAGACCGTCATAAAATCGACTAAAGATTAAATAAAATTAAAGAATTTAAAATATGATTGAAAGAGATTGTTCTTACCTATCAATGAATTTAGAGTTCAATTGAAAAAAGTTATTTTAAAATGGAAAATAATTTATTTATTTTAGTTTATAAGAATTTATTAATTTACTAAAATTAATCTATTTTTAATAACAAGAGTTTTTAAAAAAATTGAACCAGAAAGTTTAAAGTTGAACTAAAAAATTGAAAGGTTCAAGATTTTTGCAATTAAACCGGTTAATCAAAGTGTTGGCTTTTTTAACATTTCCACATGTCAGCTTACTGACTTAACATACAGACATTATCAAGAATGGCTTAAACTACCAGCTCAGCTCATGGGATAACTCTAATGACTATTTTGCATGTTCCTTCAAGATGAATACTATAAGCCATGTGTCGTGTAAGTCCCCAGTTTTGCAGGATTCTCGCATTGTTTGTGAGGTGAAGGTTTTGGCTCAACAACTACTCTCCGATGAAGGTATGCAAATCTTTGGGCAGATCATTTTGATATCTCTTCGCTTTGGAATATTCGTCTATTTCATATTATAAATAAGAAAATCTCCTTTTCCAAAATAAAATAAGAAAGCTATTCTATCTAATTAAAAAAAAAAAATTCTAATCTAACAAAAAACACTATTTTATAATATTTTCAAAAAAAAAATAATTTCGAAATTAAATAAAAAACCTTATATTACTTGGTTATAATTAATTTCTCAATTAATAATGTCTTTTCTGTTCTTTTAAGCACAGACAGTCAAGGGAGGAGAAGAATATAAAGCAATAGCAAATCGAGGAAATGGCCAGTGACATGAGTCAATTAGCGATGAGTAAGTGAATCTGTGAAATGGTACTGAAAAAAGAAAAAGAAAGACTCTTAAGATGCTTATTTAAGATTTTGTATAACCCTCTAATAAGAATTTTGATTAAAAAAAAGAAATAATTAACTATGGTGAAGTGTGAATTTGGACATTGGCAAGAAGCCTGGTGAGTTTGGTGAGAGTTTCCCGAGCAGAAAGAGTGCCTGGATGGTCATCTCCGCAAATAGAAGTTCTAATGAAAATAGCCTTCCTGATAAGAACATCTGCTATATCAAATTGGCCCCCTCTTAGCATCAACTTAGCTCTAGTTTCAAGTACAGTGGCTCTTGATAGCGCCAGTTCCTGCCAAAGGTATGGATTCAGCTGAGCATTAGTCTGGATGGGCCTCCAGCATAAAGATTTATCCAACCACTTCTCAATTGGGGTCACAAAAGCTTGCTCTGCTTCTTCCAAAGCATTAGTGCAGACGCGCAAGAGCTCTAGTGCTGCATTGCATCGAGAGAACGTAATAAATGTTCGTATTGCAAGAGGCAAAACCACTTCTTTGACAAAGTTCAACAACTCTGAAACCTTGAGCTCAACTGCTTTTGGGTCATTACCAAATCCAAGTAACAAGAAACATGCTGCCCATACATGTTCTGCATGATGGTATATGGACCCTCGACTGATGATGGCTTGAACCATAGCTTGTGCAGCTCCCATGATTCCTCTCTTGCGACTATAGAGCTTTATGTGCTCATTCACATATATGTATCCTTGCTTAGTACTACTTCTTGCAATATTAAATCTCAACAACATGGAAGCTGCTTCTACTTCTGATCTTTTGGTATACGAGGAGGTAAGACCACAACTCAAGGAATGCAAACAATTTCTCCACCGTCGTGTCTCCTTGTGCTTTTCGGGTATCTTACTTGCAGCCACAGCTAACAGGGAGACAGGGATTGCAGCTGGTGCAAACCATCCACTGGCCTGAACCATCCTGGTTGCCAAGCTCCTTGGACCATCAGCGTGATCAAATATAGAGAAACATACCTCAAAAAGTTGCAACAAGAAGATGTTTTTCCTCAGTGGATGGCTCTCCCTACCATCCCATGACAATTCCTTCAATGGCACTCGGTTTATGGTATCTAACAGCCTACTTGGATTTATAGGGAGTTCAGATAAAATTGCTCCCACTATTGCAAGGCCCAAAGTTAGCCTCCCTACTTTCTCCTCAATAACTCTAAGAGCATCAATTTCACTAATCGAGTAATCTTTCATGATTCCCTGCATTAAGGACATTGCTTCCACACCCGACAAGTAAGACAGTTTTATAGGTTCTAAATTCATTACACAAGGAAGATGTGTAGATATTAGAATGTGGGTCTCACCACCAAAACGGGGTAGCAGGTCCATTACAAGTCTGTGATCCCACCAATCCTTTTCACTCTCCAAGTTATCGATTACAACCAAAAATGGTATGTTTCTCATTAGCTCTTTCCGAACTCTAAATATGGCTTCCTCTTCTTGCTCTTCAAAACTCCTTATCTTCCCCTTTCCTAAGCAATTGTCTGCACCTACGTCAACTTCTAAAAATGACCAGAGGTTCAGATAATTCTGTCTAACATACCTGCTCTCTCCTCCAACCCATAGAACCATCTTGTACCTCTGGTGGTATGTGTACGCAAATTCGAGAAGAAGTTCTGTCTTGCCAATTCCAGACTCCCCTGAGACACAAGCAATTCCCTTGCCATATAAAATCTTTGTTGATCTTTTTCTTTTAGCGTAGCGCCCACTAGTTTTTGTCCTTACCTTATGTTGCCTTTGAGAAAACCCTGTACTTTGCATTTCTATCTCCTTCTCTGACTCCTTCCAAACAACTGGTTCCTTACCCTTCTTGTTGCCATTTTGTCGTTGTTTCCCTCTTTGTTTTTCGTCTGTTGAGCTGCTCTTACTCCATCCAATTGTCAAATTCTTTCTCCTGGATCTAGCCTTCAACTCAAAATAATCCTTTTCTGAATCTCCAGCAATGTCACCAAAAAGCATAAATTCTAGTTCAGACAACTCTTTCTTCCTGCCTATGAAGTTCTCATTTCGAGGAAAGGGGAACTCTCCCTTTTCCAATTTCTCTCTCCACTTAGTCACCCGCTCAACAACACTTCTCCTACCTAACTTCATCGCAAGAAGTGTGACTGCCCTTGATATGCAATCTCTCCAGTTACCTTCATGAGCTTCTAGTCTGCATTCGTCAACACGAGATAGGCCAGAAACAGCTTCTTTCCACTCCTTCTCTGTGCCCCCATATAGAACCCATAACTCACCTCCATGTTTTTCCCACAACTCTCCCCTCTTCTCCACTATATCCCTAACAAGGCAATCACTTGGACTCAAATCAAAGAACAGCGGAACCAGATTCTTCTTACCAGCAAAAAATCGCAACTCTTCAATAGTATATGGATTTTTAAAAGACTTTTTTGTTAAAACTATGATACCAAAAGAAGAAACATCCATTGCTCTCTCTACAATTCCATGTTTACGGGAGTTCCTACATTGAGCCCTGTCTGATACATAACAACTCATCCCTTGAACCTCCAGTTCAGCTCGTAGCCAACTAACAAATCTCAGCAGAGATGGTTTGCGACCATGCAAACCTATGAAGATATCAAAGCTCCTCAATCTGTTACAAGAAAGTGAAACTGAAACAGGAGTATACGATGCCCCGTGGCTTCTTCCATGCTTTTTATGCCTGTCTCTAAGCCCTAAATAACCATTTCCATGTAGATAGCTGTAAATATTAGGAGTGCTATTAGAAAGGCCAGTTGAGGAATATATGCGATCAAATTTCTGGAAGTCACTAACAGTACCGACAACTGGATCCCTCATGTCTGACAAGGCACCTCTGACATGTGTTAGAGATTCAGGGTCTGGATATCCTGAACTAGAGCTGGGATGTTCACCACTTAAATGCGTACTCTCACATTGAGCATCAGATCTAGTCGATTCGGACATTTGACATGTTGGTGACTTCGGCGAGAAAAAGGGTGACTGGTTGGCTGAAAAGAACACCGAAGATGATGAGGACATATTCCTTGAAGTTGATATTGGCAATGGATCAAATCTAGAGCTATCTCCCCAGGGATCCATAATGACCACTTCTTAATCCCAGGTACACTCTAGATATGAGAAGCCATTCTGTTAAGGCACAGTGACTTTAGTCAGTAAAATAATCGCTACAAATTAATAGTTATTATTGAATTGCCAGCAAAATTGAATGTTATGGCTGGAATTAGTAGATTTAATAGCCATAAAAGTGGAAATAATTGGACTGCAGATACTAGGAGTTGATGTCTACAAGCTACCAGGTACGAGGAACAAATTTGGGCACCTTCAGGATTTGAAAAAATGTTGAAGAACACAATGCAGCAGTCCCAGAAATCAAACACCAGATATCAAACAGATATCTCAGAAGTAAGAAGCTAACCTGTAACATCTGATGCACCCGTAAATAGACACAAAGCGGGAATTTTATTCCTATGCGGCTAATCCAGACAAACAAATAGATAATTCCAATAATGGAAAACAGAATACCTAAAAGGCTGATGCAAAAATATTACTAGAAATTCGGCAATATGGAAACTCAATGCCTAAAGGGTAAAACCAACAATGAAAATCAAAAGTTTGTATTTTACGTTTATGAGATCTTTCAGTAGTGACGGAAAAAAAAAAATCAAACACGTCATACAACAAGACTATAAGTAGAATTCAGTTGAACAAAAAGAATAGAAGTTATTGGCGGAAGTTTAGATCTAATTAGCTGTCGATAGACAAAAGAAACTTCAAAAAAAGATTCCGTTTCTGATATTAACAAAAGTAATGGGAATTCAGATCTGAGAGCTTACTTTTCTTGACATCAAATCTCGAACTATGCCTCAAAGCTTCAGTCTTTTGCCTTTAACAAATTGACCCAGATTAGAAAATAGTCTGGCTAGCTTACAAGAACTCGAACACCATCTCTGTCTATCATCAGTACAATGAACATAACCAACCTGCGTTGAAAACAGACACTGACTTAGCACATCACTACCGCAACCTAATAGAAATCAAATGATTGTTCAATCACTGCGGATAGAGATAGTGTTGACAACGAGAGAGAGAGTGACAGATAAACAGAGAGCAAACAGACCAGTCCATTCAAAGAGGAGTTGAAAGTAATTGATTTTCTACCCCTTTTCGAAATATGTATTTTCAGCTTTGATTGAGACCCACTTTCAGAAAAGGCCAGACAAAGTTGAAAATTTTGTGTTTACAACTTTAAAACCAATGAAAAAGATTTGCTTACCTTTTCAGAGATGGAAAGAAAAGGTAATATCCAAGCCTAGCACTCCTCAACCAACAGCACCCTTTAAATCGTGTTTGTGTTACTGCGGAACCAAAACAAACTCCAAAAGTCCTTTCACTGTCTAACTAAATAGTCTGTCGTTTCCTTTCTTTAAGCGAGTCTTTCTCAATCCAAAAGTTAAAGCTTTGTTTTCTGTGTTTATGACACAAAGAAGAAAATGGTGTGCAAGGAGCAGTACAACCGTTGAAGAGGAAAAATGGGACCCAACGGGATGGATCTGACGAGGTCTGATCTTGCAGGCTCCACTTCACTTGGTCATTTTATTATAGCGGCGACATTTCTGGTAATTCACTTAATGTTGCTTTTTGTTTTTTGGTTTTGACTTGTGTTATTTACAAGGTATCAGAAAAGGTTTAACCTTTGTAAAGAAGGTCGACCACAGTTGATTGTACTAAGATAGTATGGTATGATAATAATAATAATACAGCATTATGTAATCACTTTTCAGTCGTAGGTATGATAATAACAACAATACAGCATTATGTAATCACTATTCAGTCGTAGAGAAGGTATAATTTTACTTCTCACGTTATCTCAGCTTCCATCCTAATACATAATCCGATCCCAAAAAGCACAATGTGTCTGTGTCCGTGCATTGTAACTGGTGGCTGGGGTTCTCGAATCATAGAGAGTTAGCTGCTGTTTCTTTTTCTTTGTCGTTTCTCTTTGGTTTTTGGCTAAGTAAAACTAATATAGAGCAGTGGAGTGGACATGTGTGATGTTGTGGCACTAGTATCTTGGTAGTCAGCATTGAAAAGTGGAATTTCATTTTTACTTGCTCTTTTCTCCAACCATCAAAGTACAGACTAGACGACCACGACTTTTTTCACTTGTATTTAACAAGACTCTGATCTTTTACAAGTTAAAAACTACCAAGTGTACAAAGGGTGGATTTTTTCAAAAAAGGAATTTAGATATGAACAATCTGCTTCAGAAAATATAGTAGCACAGAAAGAAAAGACTAATTTGATTGTAGAGTTAATCAGAGCACCATTACTTGTTAGAAGGGTGATTTATGATGAAAATCTGGCCAAAAGTTAACACTTATACTAACTTTTTCTTGGATGAGGTGTGTAGTGATTTACCAGTTGATGGATATGGCAGATCTCTAGCCGTATATAAGACCGACTCAATATATCATATTCAATTAAATGCTTTGTCTCATACCTTAAATAGGGGAACTGCTTGCGAAATTAAAGTTAAAAAGAATTGAAATGACTAAGTTGACTTCGTTCATATTTGTAAGCACATGCATACATGTGAGTGCTCAGGGCCAAGCCAAATTGATGGCTAAGATGGTTACACTTGTTAACATCAGCCAGCAATAGGAGAGATTATAAAAAACAATTTATGCTAGCTTTTAATAGACTTATATTTACATAAGAGAAGAAGATTGTCCAAAGTTTTGAGTACATTAATTCATACTTCTGAGCCATATTAGTTTTGTTTTAAGAAAGAACAACATGCCATCAGACACACATGATACAACTGGAAAGCAAATGCCAATGCACAGTCTTCGTTGCTCATCATGAGGCCCATAATCAGGAAGCTGCCTGCCTAGGCTAGGCTTAGCTCTCATATATATATATAAGGCACGTGCAACTTCAATTTGGGGTTTTGTTTTGTTTTGTTTAGACACCAACCTTTGGTTTCTTTCTTCTTTAAGTATATATATACTAAAGGCAAATAGGGTGGATGACCACGAAATTTTATCCCACCGTCTGTTTGATAAACGGCCTGAATATCTCCGCATTATACTCATGACATGTCATTATTTTTTTTCTTTTCTTACGATTTGTTCCTAAATGCATCTTACCATCTACTAAGAACGAATATTTAAGTCATAGTCGTGACTCCTGTCATGCTATTTTTTTTCTTTTCTTACAGTTTGTTCTTAAATGCATCTTATACCATCTACTAAGAGCGACATAATTTAAATAAATATTTATAATTTTTATGTTTCAAAATTTCAATCGCACCTTCCTAAAAAAATTCAAGTTAAACTCCATATGTTCCTCTTAGCAAATGTTACTTCATATAACAATTCATTTGCACACATCTTACTTCATAAGGAGATTATAAAAAAGATTAAAATCATGAAGAAAATGTCTCACAAGTCTCACATGTTAAGTCACACCTGTGAGGCCTGAGACCTTCTCACGAGTGTGACTTAATATGTTAGACCCAAGACATACAACCATTAAGTATTCTTAAATATTTTTTAAGTATATTAAGTATATATATATATACTAAGAACGAATGGGATGGACGACCACAAAATTCCATCCCACCGTGAACTACTGGGATTGTTCCCTGGTCACAACTGTGACTATTAATGGGATGGACTACCACGAAATTCCATCCCATCGTGAACGGTTGAGATTATTCCCTAGTCATGCTTGTGACTTAAATAATCACAGTCGTGACTACCATTATTTTTTTTCTGACGTTCTCTTCCTACTTCTATGCTTCTCTTCTCTGTCAATAAATAAAGTATAGGCTTCTCTATCGTCTCTCGATCCCTGTGGAATGTCCTAATTAACTATTACATATTCCTTTTCAAAGCTCTTTCCTTTCTCTTCTCTACCAAAACTCCTATTATCCTTAGATCGGAACTGTTTTTGAAAAAAGAATCAACATCAAACATAAAAATGCTCTCAATTGTTGAGCCAAACAAAATCGATATTTGAACTGGAATGTCCTAAGTAACTATAACATCTTCCTCTTCAAAGCTCTTTCCTTTCTCTTCTCTACCAAAAATCCTCTTACTCTCAAATCAGAACTGTTTTTGAAAAAAGGATCAAAATCAAATATAAAAATGCTCTTAATTGTCGAGCCAAACATAATTGATATTCGAAAAGGAGTATAAACAGAAAAAAGGAAGGAGTAGAAGACGAAGACAAATGACTTGCAGAAGGAGTCGCTAACTTCAACATAGCGCCTTCTACGTACATTTCACACTTTGATACTTTTACCAATTCCAATAAGAAATTGTTTATATGTGATAAGAAAGAAGGTGGTGGTCATTGGTTAATAGACAAGGCTTTGAAGGCAAAGCAAAAGCAGACGACCGACAAATAAGTCCAAGAGAGAGAAATATCTTATTTAATGATTGCCTTTCTTTTTATTCCTCTTTAGGAGTATATTTCACCAAAACTATTATAGCTTGCTTCTTGAGAGTTGGAGTTCTATTTTATTTTGTTAGCAAGTTTATGTTCTCTTGTCAATTCAAGTTTTTGTTTCAATAGATTGAAAGACTGATTAAACAATTGTTGCTTCTCTTATTGACAGATATATATGCACATGCTATATTCCTTAAATGAATTGATATGGGTTTAATGACCATTTGTATACGATAACTTATATGAATATTTTTATGTATTCTCCTTGCATAAGCAATGTGCCTCATAAACTGATTTGTGTAATGGTGTTTTTTTTGTTAAAAGCTTTCAGCAGGCTTATGAATCATGCCAGATGCCAAGAGCTTTTTTTTCTAACTTTGTATGCTTTATATTGCTTTTATTTCTACTTCTAATAGTCATCAATTTATTCCCTGTAATATTTTTTATGCTAATTAAACTATTCTTTCTCTTAGTTAGGCGTTGGTTCATTATTCTGTTGAATTGTTTTTGACACAAATATATATAATTAAAATAGATGTTCCAATTCCCATTGCAACCAAAATATATTGCTTTAAAAGGAATAATCATATTTGGTCAGCAATTGGTAATTTTTACCATACAGTATCAGCTAAGGGACCAAGTGATGGAGTTGTATGTCCGGGAGTATCAGTGGAAGTTATAAAGGAATTCCAGGGTCAAAGGGGTGTTTCAAAAGATGAAAAAGAAGATATAATTAACAACAAGGTTGGACCTTGTGTTTCATTACAGTTAATCTGATAGGAGGGAAGACCTTATAAGTAGTCTTGTCACAGACATCTTGAAGTTGTGTTCTTTCAAATAGTTAAAAGCATGAAACAGATGTTCTACATAAAGTTCTTCTAGAATACAAGGCACATATATGATTGTGAGGGCAAGTTAAGCATGGCATATAAATCTAGTTATTAGATGTAAACCTTGTCCAAAATTTATTTTGCTTTTGCCTAGACAATAAAATGGGCTCACATTTTCACCAAACTTAGGTTTAATGTTTATTAGTGGTGAAGTAATATGGTTTGTCCAATTTGAAATAAATTTGTTTGATAAATTTATGGCTGTTAATGTTGCTCATTTTTACACTTTTGCTCTTCAAACATAGTAAGGTTACTGACTTGTTTCCCTATTAGTAGTGAAACAAAGACATTCTCCAATGAATAAACCTGATCTGTTGTCGCACAAATTTCCAATGTGGGCATGGACAAATGAGGATGATGCCTACTGTCAACTAACTTTTCAAGTCACTTACTTGTGGACAATATTTTGAGGCCTCAGACTGCTACATCCAGATTGCTTCAAAGCCAACATCTCTTAAATAATCCTTAATTCTTTTGCAGCAAACTCAAGTATTTTGCTAAATGTCTACATTTTTCCTTGACTTACAAAGTATTCTAATGTCTATTCGACTCCATACTTCACAGTAGCTAAGTTAGTGGACATATTTGTGGACATTATGGTTACCAGGTATTACAACAATTTTACAAAGTAATAATTGGTCCATATGCATCCATGTTCTTGAAAAGGTTGTTTACATGTAAGTGTTGGTGCAACTTTTTATAGAGAAAATATTAGCCTTTGTGTTTGTCATGTCTGAAAATGTTGCACAATGTAAAAGGCATGGTAACCTTTTTTCTCCATTGCCACTCAATTGTATTTTAATTTTCCTAGCAACATATGTATGCTTTATTTCTTGTTTCATATTCACATCTCTCCTTTTGTAGGAAAATCACTTCGAACCATTCAACAACCAAATAGCAGTGTTCCAGTTTTAAAGGACTTCTCACTAGCTAAAATTATGGCTGAGTATAAATATATTTAAGAACATACATGTTAGACAAAAAACGCTAGTACCAGACATGAGTTTAGGATCCATTTTTTAGCTAAGAAAGTACTACGATGGTTGAATCGATCGTTGAATAAAATATACAACATAATTTAAACAAATAGTAATATTTTTTAGAATTCAAAATTTCAACACAACACCTTTCGAAAAAAAATTTCAACCCAACTTATAAGTCAAACTCCATATATTGTTGTTGACACATGTTAATTGATATAACAATCCATATGTTGTTGTTGACATATGTTAATTGATATAACAAATCGTCATAAGCAAGAAGATTATACAAAAACATATTAAAATCAAATGTCTCACGAGTGTGACCTGTTCATAACATGTCACGGGAGGCATTTGATTTCACACCTGTGAGGATTATAAAACAGATTAAAAATCAAATGTCCCCCGTGATATGTTATGAACAGGTCTCACGGGTGTGACTTAACGTGTCACACCCCTGACATACACCCATTTTATAAGTATTATTCATCATCTCCTATATCGTTTTCTCCTATTTTGTTCTCATAGGTGTGTAAGCCATGCCTGTTATGTCAGATGAATATTTCAAATCTTCCCTTCATTCGTTTGGTTGTTGACAACATTAACTTGTTAATGTTGTAAAAAAATTAATTTCCCAACAAATACACTGCATCACATCACAAAACATAAACTTCTAACAAATAGGCCGCCGATTTCAACAAGCAATCTTCCAACAGATACGTTGCCGATTTAAAGATGCAAAGTTGTAAATGAAATTTATTTGGTTGTTAGGAGTGAAATCTAAAATCATTAATTTTGCTTTTAACAAACATTTAACATGTTATGGTTTTTCTGACACATGCGTTCCTTATCGTTTCAATTTTGTTTCTTAGCAATTACATTCACGAAATCCTCAACCATATTTATTTTCTTTGTTTCCCTTCGTATTGCTTTACTTGTTCAAAATGAGCAATAAAGAAATGCTGCTTAAAGATCTTCCCCAATTGATTCAGAAAAATAAAGTTGTGTTGCAGCATCTAACTAAGCAAACTCCTCTCTTGCAGAAGCAGGTGAGATCTTTCTCTCTTTCCTCTATTTCATTTTTTTATGGATGAAGAAGCAATATTATATCAACATTGCACAAAATAGCTACTGCCATTAACATTATTTTCTACCTGATCATAGAAGAAATTTTGTAACAACGCTTGTATTAAACAGTTCCTCAGCGGTAATGGCAACGTTAAGTTGGCTGCAAAAAATTAAAGGCTTGCCTTTTTTGGAGAGACATCATAGTTATCGATAATGTACAATAATTTTTATTAAAATTATGAATGTAACCAAATATTCTTACATTTTTGTGTTGGTTCTTCTTCTTATTATTATTATTATCAATCCTTTTTCTATTTCTTCCATTATAAATAAATTTTGTATTTTTTATAAGTTCAAATAGTTCAATGTTAAACTAATTACTAGTTCAAAATAAAGAACAACAAATATTGCTTCAAACTCTATCGGATATTGTTTTTTCTACTTTCTGTTTTATGTTTTTCTTTGAAATGTAGAAAACTTGACAGTAGATGAATTTTCCACTGAACTCACAGAAGGGCTCACTTATATAGCGGGTCACGATGAAAATTCGAGACCTGTTTTGGTAATTTTTTAACTCTACGAATTACGTTTTTTTTCACTTTTTCATTTTTAAACTGACAGAAATTATCAACAATATTGTTTAGATATATTTTCCTAAATTACATTTTGGCATTTGTTACGTCTAAACTCGTTCAAAAGCTTTATTGTTCCTTTTTTGTTACTGGTTTAAGATTTTTCACTTTAAACAAGATTACCTGAAAACTGTAAGTGACCATATATAATTTTTGATTCTACTGTCTATTTCAATCTTTATCCTTCTTAATGGATTATTAATCATATCAAATTTCTATCATTTGATTCAATTTTTTTAGATTCAGACGCTTCATTGCGTTTACTTTAGAAGTTGCCATATCAACCATGCGAAAAAATTGTGAACAATTTGTACTTCTTTTTAATGCAAGTATGTTGATTTCTTCTAAAATTATGTTGATAACCCATAAAAGTATATCCACTATTTTATAAAGGAAACGCTAGTGTCTTTTCTGCATTGTGAATTGATAGTTTGTCCTGAAAAACCTTTAAATTAGATTTAGATTTGTGACTATATTTAACTTTGTCTTATGTTCTCTTATAATTTGTTCTTCTTATCTTGTCAGGCTTTTTCAGGTTTGCTTTAACTTTCATAAATGTAATTTTATCAACCTTGAAAATTATTACTGACTATTACCCGCCCAGACTTTACAGAGCTTTTGTAATCAACTCACCTTCTTTGCTCTCTTATCTATGAAAGGTAATATCGTTATTTACATGCCTAATTCTTGTTTATTTTATCTCACTTTTAACTTCTTCATGAAAAATATTCATTTTTTAGACATTTTTAACATACATGAGCCTATTACTACTGGCCCACTTATGTTTCACTTTTTTTAAACCTTTTTTAGTTTTTTTTCTAACATGCCATCTCCTGTTAACTTATGATTCAAATCTTGATTGCTATTATAGGGTGTTAGACCATTTGTTGTATTTTTAACAATCACCACGGTGGTATCTTCACTAGACTTTGAAGAATCATTAGAATTCTATAATTTTTGTAATCATTTGCAAGTCTCTTCCCTTCGATTTAACCCTTATTCGATAAGATCAACAACTAAAGATGGCTTATGCTCATCAAGGTTTTCATTTACTGTGTCGCAACATTCTAACTCAGTCAAGCCATGGTACCTTACTTTAACCCTCCCAGCTTCTTCAAAAATAGAAATAGGGTCCACTAGCAAGTCTCCTTTGACCTCAGCACAGATTAACATGTTCAATGTAAGATCTATCTCCTTTGCATCACCCATTGATAGAGCATGCCATCGAAATATCAACGCTTATGTAACGGCCACCAACAAAATTGTATTCCCCTTGGCTCCCATTCCACAATGTGTCACCGCAACTGAGACACTTAAAATTGCTGAACTAAAGACCCTACAACCCTCTTTCTTTCGATCACCCACCATGTTTTTATTTTCCAAAAAGACCTATAAATTTGACAACTCTAACGAGTCTTTCTTATCGTTCCTAAAATTCTACAGAAGCCCCTATGATGAAATCATTTACAGGTCAAATATGTGACTGCCACTTGGTGGTCTTGTGTCTATCATACCACCTCATCTCAAACGATGTCACATGTTAGTATCATATCAGTTTTAAACTAAGATTTAAGTTGACCTCAGTTCAAAATCTTGTTTTTATCATATATGATGAAATCCTTTTGTGTACTAGAAGACAATGTAATTATTATTTGCTTGTTTTTACATTAACAAAGCAACAAATTGTAAGTTTTGCATTATATAAATAATTATTATTTTAAAAATTATAAAGAACGCCAATAGCACGTGATGCTTAGCTTGGTTAGAAGAAAATTTTTTAATGAAAAAATTAATATATGTTTAACTCCAAACACAATTATGATCCTTTATTTTATATTAAAAATTCATATATTTCCATATTAATATCTAATTATAACGTAATTTTTTAATATGTATAATTTAAGATTTATTATAAGTCTTATTAGAAAATAAATACTTAACTTAGACAACTTAACATGTTAGAACGCGTCGACGTTATGTTATACGTGTTTAAAAAATTATTATTTTAAAAATTATTATGAAACTGATTAACATTTATTTTGACCCTTTAATACATATTAAAAATATATAGTTCTTGAAATTAGTACATAATTTTTAATTATCTATAATTTATGATTTATCGTAAGTATATTTGTAAAGAATTACTTATCTACCTCACCATTCACCATTGTGACATAGTTCTTGATATTAGTATTTAATTTTTATTTATTTCTAATGTATAATTATGATTTATTATAAGCATATTGTAGAGAATTAGTCATGTAAACAAATTATTTGGGTCCTTTAATATAAATTACTAGTCATGTAAACAAATTATTTGGATCCTTTAATATATATTAAAAATTTGTTGTTCTTTTTTAATATATAATTATTAATTATTTATAATGTCTAATTTATGATTTATTATACTATAATGCAAAAAATTAGTGAAGTGGGTTAACTCACAGTTGTGATTTCTTAAGTCACAACTGTGATAAGCTAACTTACCCAAGTCACAACCGTGATAAGGCATTTAAGTTACGGTCACAGCCGTAACTTATTTTAATTTTAAGGGAAATTCTTATTACCTTCTATCATCTGTACACCATTGTCATTAAAACACAAGTCCATTTATATTTACTGACGGTTGTGAATTAAGTCACCTAAAGTTAATATTTAATTGGTAGTTGAGAAATAAATTTTTTAATTACAATCTAACTTTCCACTATCGGTTAAGTCCCGTAGTATTTTTCATAACTTTCTAACCCTATTATAAATAATCTTGTAGCTGTCAACTAGAGATTAGGTTTAATTAAAGGATAGGACAAGATCATTATTTGTATTCTAACATTTTTCAATCAAACCACATTCGTATCCTTTCTTCTCTAACCATACAAATGTTTCCTTCTTAGTATATTTATATTTATGAACATGTTCCTTCAGCTCGAAACTATAAAAGCCATATATTCAAGGCATCACATCTTCTCTATTTCAGTAATCAAAAGTTGGCCCTTTGTTTATCCACCATCTGTAAGTTCTTGGTTACCCTTCATCATATGTTGTTCGTTTTATTAAAATTTTATACCAATTTAGTGATTATATGGGCTTAATACAGTTGAGAAGAGGAATTAAATGTATCACATTATGTTCTGTTAATTCTTCATCCTTTGTTATTTTCTTTTGTAAAATATATAATAGAGTTGTTTTCCATATATTGTTGTTTACAGATGTTATTTGATGTAACAATTCACTTACGATGAAATACTGAAAGAAAGATTGAAAGGAGATTATTAAAAAAATAGCCATAAAAATGCCTCACGGGCGTGACATGTTAAGTCACCCCGTGAGAAGGTCTCACGGGTGTGACCAGACATTCATGTTCATCATCTACTATATCATTTTACTTCCATCCACTTCTTAATAAAGTTGACAACAGATAGTACATGTGTCGCATTATATCCTGTTAATCCTTCATTCCTTATTATCATGTTGTGTAAAATATATAATGGAGTTGTTTTCTATCTTTTTCATCAACTGTTGCATGAAAATCCCAAAAATTACTTGGACTTCTTAACAAAGTTGATAACAGTAATTACATGTGTCGCATTTTATTCTGCAATGTCTTTATTGTTATTATATTGTGTAAAATACATGATAAATTTACATTTTTTAAATTTCTATAGTTGCACAGTTGTGACTTACACAACGGTCATTACACATATTTTTTAGTCACCACATTTAACCTTTTAAATATGTCATTTTTTATAGGTATTCTTCTTATTCATCCTTACACTATTCAGGTATGTTTTATTTTTCCTAATATTTTATTATATAAAATTCTATTTTATCTATCCCATTTTTCATCTTTTCAATAATATAATCATTACCTTCTTCCTTTATTTACTCATATCAATTGTTAAAGTAATAGTTTAAATATACAATTTTACCTTTTTAATATACTCAATTACATCACATTGGTATAAAATAACCCTTTTATTTCTTCTAATCCTTTATTTATCTCACAGTATATTCCACCAATATTATTATGCTGACCTTTTCAAATTTTTACCTTCTTTGTTAAATGTATGGTGTTATATTCAGTAATACAGTTGATATTATTGCTTCATTTTTTATCATGTTATATTTCCACATTTTCAAATTTTAGTCAACATTTATTTATTTAACAGACCTTTATTCAATAATATTAAAAAATTTATTTATTTATATATATATCTTTAGTTGAAGTAGCATAAATGTTACCAATACGGGTATTTTAATATTAATTAAAATAAGGCAGATGTTGTCTAATAAATTTTTATTAATTATTGTTAGTTATTTTTTATCTTCGTTCCACTCTTTTCTGTGTTTAGAGATGGATAGAAATGCCAAGAGATGTAAAAAGTATGCTGAAATGCCAAAAAATGAATTCTTACGACGATGTAGAGAAGCTCGTGCTGCAAAAAGAGAAACGTTACTTTACCTTCTTTTTGTCAAAGAGTTGGTGATCAACCTTTCTATTCTACCATTGATAGCGTACCTTCTAACGGTTAGCTTTTTATTCATCAATCTAGTAGTCAACTAACACAAAATCAATCTATCAATTTTAGCATAGATCATGTCGATGCAACTCATTCCTCTCTCTAACTAGAAGAAATTCTTCATAAAAAATCAACAGCTGAAGCATCTAATATCACATGTCATAATTTAGATTGTCCAACTATATCTTCCTCTTCAATTCAACCTAGCTCAATGATACATGTTGAGAATCAAGGTATAAATCTTTTCACCTGCATTCTTTCCACTTTTTATTATTACTGCACAAAGTGATCAACCTTTCTATAAATCTTTCAAGGGATAAATTGTCATCGTTCTTCGTCAAAGTTAGCATCCCTGCAGAATTTATCTGTTGAGCCCGTACAACTTTGTCTTGTTCCAAAAAGTGAACATTGTCATACGAAGAGATTTTATTTAAAACCCCCGTCATTATATTGTTCATTAGGAGAGATTTGCATTGTTGCTCGTCAAATGACATATTCTCTAAAATGATTATTTATTGGTAATGATGAAGATTCTAAAAATTTCAAGAAGAACGTTCGTACATATAATAATAATGTGTCTTTTACTTCATATGGAGCTAGGTATGATTGAGAACTAATAAAAAATAAGAAAGGCGTTTATACATTTCGTGTTCAAGGTCAAGTTTATCATTTCCTTAATAGTTTAGTTTCAATAACTAATAAGGTTTCTGGTATCTAGCTCTATTTCTTTGATACTGGTAAGGAACTGAAAAGAAGGACTAAGAGTTGTGATAAACTTTGTGAGTATACATTAAAACTGATTATGACAATTCTACAAGATAATCCCTATGCCAAGTTCTTCAGAAGGCTTAGGGACATTCCAACGTTTGACAATCATACAATAGTTTTGAGGTATTATCCTATCCTTGATCAGCGTGTTTACAATCTTCTTACTACATCATAAGTGGATGCCATATGGACTGAGATCAATGATGAAAAAATTGATAAATGTCCTCACATTTAACTCTATACTCACTTGGGCACAAGTTATAGAATCCAATCTTACTATGCATATTATGACGCCCTTCAATATCTTCTTTTATTTCCTCGTGGTGAACCTGGATGGCATCATGGAAATAAGCGGTTGATTTCAAAGAGAAACATAATCAATGTTTCAGATGAAGGATGTGATGTTAGTTTAAGCTCTTTTACTGATCCATCTGAACTGTTCACTACGGAAAATATATGCAAGTTTGTCTTTTACTTTTTCATTTTTAAAATATTGTCTAATATTACCATTTTATTTATCAAATTTATTTGTTTTACTATAAAGATGGTACTGTTTTTGCTAGAGAATATTATTGTTATTGGCTCCAAATAAGAGAACATGATGAATCTATGCTGCTCTATAGCTTAAGGTTGCTTTAACAATTTGTTATGAGAGCTTATAAAGATTGAAACATCTAGACTTGATTTCCAAAGAGAAAGACAAAATGAGATAAAGAAAGAGATACTAAAAGGTATTTTGGACATTATTACTATTGGTCAAATAGAAGGTTATAGAGTTGGTCATCGAGTTATGCTCCCAGCTTCATTTGTCGGTGGTCCAAGGGATTTGAAATGACATTATCTTGATGCAATGGCTCTAGTACAAAAGTATGGTAAACCAGATGTTTTCCTCCCCATGACTTGCAACCCTATATGGAAAGAGATTCAAGATAACCTTAAGTTTCATGAAAAGCCACAAGATAGGGCAAATTTATTTGCTAGAGTTTTTAGAGCTAAAATTGAAATTATTAAAAATGAGCTAATAAAAAATAAATCTTTGGAGACGTTGCCGCATATGTTTATGATATTGAGTTTCAGAAGCATAGATTCCCTCATGCTCATTTATTGTTGATACTTAAGCCTCATTCTAAATTGCTAAATCCAGATTCTTATGACCAGTTGATATCCGCTGAAATACCAGATCCTGATCAAAATCCATGGTTATATTCTCTTGTCATTAAGCATATGATTCATAGTCCTTGTGGTCTTATGAATAAAGATTACCCTTGCATGAGAAATGGTGTGTCCAAGAACCATTGTCCTAAAAATTTTGCTTCTTTTACTGTTGATGGTTAAAATAGTTATCCATGTTATAGACAAAGAAATGATGGTCGAAAAGTCAAGATTTGTAGACATGAGGTTGATAATAGGTGAGTGGTTCCTCACAATCCGTACCTTTTGCTACTCATTGATTGTCACATAAATGTTGAAACATGTTCCACTATTAAGCTTGTTAAGTACTTATATAAATATGTCTTTAAGGGTCATGATCTTGTCAATTTTAACATTGTCGATCAAGAGACCATAACTTATATTGATGAAATCAGTAATTTTCAAGAAGGTAATTGGATTTCACCTCCTGAAGCTTTCTGGCTTATATATGAATTTGGTCTTGTAGAGATTAATCCATCGGTTTATATAATCGAGGTTTATCTTTCCAATCAACAACTTATTTCCTTTGACAAAAATGCAGATTTGCTTTATTTGTTGAGAACAATTGCCAAAACAATGTTGACTGAATTTTACAAGATGAATTTGATAAATAAAAAGGCAGAAAAGATGGAATTTTTGTATAAAGATTTTCTAAAACATTTTGTTTGGAATTCAAAGACAAAAACATAGTCAGAAAGAAGTCAAAAGAAAGTGATAGGAAGATTGGTTACTTTTGACCATAAAAAGGGAGAATGGTATTACTTGAGGTTATTACTTATCCATGTTAAAGGACCAATATCATTTGATCTCTTGTTAACAATTGATGGTGAAAAAACAAGCTGTTTTAGGGAGGCTGCACTAAAGTTAGGACTGCTAGCATTTGATTTTTATATACAACAAACTCTAGAGGAAGTTGTTTTATTTCAAATGCCAGCTTCACTTAGATTTTTATTTGCTATACTCATGTTCTATTGCTCACCGACAAACCTTTAGCAGCTTTGGAAAACATTCAAAGGCGATCTTTGTTTTGATTACCAACATGCTTCCTCCTATAGTGCATATACATCTGAGGACGTTACAAGGATGGCCCTTCAAGTTATTAATAAATCCCTAGAAAAAATGGGGAAAAGCTTAAGTGATTATCATTTTACTGATTATCACTTTGAAGTTGCCTATGATCAACATCTTAGTAAAGAAATAAAAAGTAAGAAGAATATACAGGTTGATCCAAAAGACTTATTATTACATTCAAAGTTGAATAATAAGCAGAAATACATATTTGATTTGATTTTGCATTTGGTTTTGACTTCGAGTGGTGAAAGTTTTTTATTGATGGTCCTAGTGGAACTGGGAAGATTTTCTTGTATCGAGCTCTTCTTGCAATTTTGTGATCACAAATTCATGTTGCAATTGCTGTTCCTACATCAGGTGTTGCAGCATCAGACCTTCCTGGTGGTAAGATAGCTCACTCAAGATTTAAAATCCCACTTGATTTTTCGAAAAAGAAAGTTTTTCAAATAAGCATAGTAGTATTGCAAAACTGATATTTGAATATATTCTTATCTTATAGGACAAGGTTTCCATGGCAAAACAAGAAGCCATTGAAGCATTTAATAACTTACTTCAAGATATCATGAACTCTAATCAACCTTTTATAGGAAAGATTGTTGTATTTGGAAGTAATTTTCGTCAAACCTTACCAATTATAGACCAAGCCACAAAACAATAACTAATTGATTCAAGTCTTCTAAATTTGCATCTTTGGCTACACATGCGCAAATTTTATTTGACAATAAATATAAGAGCTATATTAAATCCAGCTTTTTTGAATTTTTATTATAAGTAGGAGAAGGTACAGAGCCAGTCGACGAGCAAGATCAAATTTCCTTACCATAATAGTTGGTTATTCCTTACCATAACAATAATGAATCTCTTAACAACTTAAATTTTTGATAATTTATTTTCACTATCAATTTTATTTTTTTTAAAAAAATTAAACATATATGTCTTTGATGCACCATTGCCTTCACCAGGTTACTTCGAAACGTCTTCCCTAACCTAAGTTTGTATTCATCTGACCTATATCAGATGATAAATAGATGTGTGTTGTGTCCAATAAATGGCCGTGTTGACAAAAATAATGACATGATGATCAACAAATTATTAGGAAATCTGCATTCGTACATAAGTTTTGACAAAACAGTTGAACGAAGACATTAAGCAGATTATGAAGATTTCTAAATTCTTTAAATCTTAAAGTTCTACCTCCACACAAACTGTTGCTCAAAGAAGGCTCTCCAATTATGCTCCTGAGAAATTTGAATCCAATTGAGGGACTATGCAATGGCACAAGGTTGATATGTAGACAATTAAAAGACCATACAATTTCTGCAAAAATTGACTGTGGACCTTACAAAGGAAAACTAGTTTTTATACCTAAGATTCCTTTGCAATCTTCAGAAAATGAAAAAAATGGAATACCTTTTGTCAAAACACAATTCCCTGTTCGTTTATGCTTTGCAATGAACATAAATAAATCCTAGGGTCAAACACTTGATTATGTAGGAATTTATCTCCGTCAGCTCGTATTCTCACATGGACAACTATATGTGGCTTTGTCAAGGGCTCAGACTCCTGAATCATTTAAAGTTCTGATTATTCCAGGAACTTTTGAGTTTTCAAAAATTGATCAAAAAATAATAAATATTGTGTTCCATGAAATTTTTCGATTAGTTAAATTATTGAGTATAAAACTATCAAAAGGTATATGAATTGTTTTGTTCAAGATTATTTAATTTCGTTTCATATACAAACAAAAATTAATTTTTTTGATTATTTTATTAGATAATTTTTTAAGGATGAAAAAGTGTTTATTGATTAAGGATATTTTACCTAGTGCTCAATGGTGGTCATGTGAAATTACTATCCAAGAAAAACAACATATTGTCACTTCATCTGGCATGCCATCAAAGAGACAAAATTTTATCTCTTTCGATTATGAGGTATAACAACTATACTTTCTTCATTGAAAATATTCTCTTTTTCATTAACTTTATTATTAACAAGATCACAAGTTGAAGCTATTATCTTTAACAATGATATCCAACGAATGAGCCATATTTTGTAGCCGTATATAATTATATCATTTGTAATGCCATTATAAAGCCAATTTCGCCTCAGTACTAAACTAAAGACTTAAAAATTCAATGGATTATTACAAGTCGCACTATTGTTGAACTTGTAACAGATGATGACAACATCATTATGATGAAATTCAACTATACATCTTTTAAGGATCTTATCAACTATATGAATGACAAGGAAAAATCAGTTAGTTTGATCCTTTATCTGTTTCTTCTAGAAATTTGACTTTTTTCCTATTATATCTAGTTAAATTTATCTTTAACATGTGATAGATATTTTGTCTGTGTTTGTTCAAGTCTTGGATCAGAAAGAAATCAGCAAAGATGGCAAACTTTCAACTTTCCAAAATTTTGTTCTTGCCAACAAACAGTATGTTACATTCTTTATTATTCTCCACAATTGTTAACATCTTACACGAGTTCTTTTTTTTTGACATTTTTCGTTTTTATATTAGGCAACAAACCATTATACTGTCAATGTGGAATACTTTTGTTACTAATGAGGGCCAACAAATTGTCGAATCCTTACATACTTATCTGATAATTGTGTGTCGTAGGCTAAATGTTAACTTTTATAATGGTAATTTATTTTTTGTTTCATCACGCTTTTACAATTTTCTTTTATTTATCCTTCTATTTTATTCTTACCTTACAATTGAAGTATTTTAGGTGTTGCATTATCCACCTAGTTTGACTCCGCAATTCTTATTGATCCACCAATATAAGAAGTTGTAGATCTTAAAAATTGGTATTGCCATATTTTTATCTTTGCTCTAAAAACAAATAAAATTATATACAAATTTTAGAATATTTTAATGCTTTTACATTTATAATTATCAATTTTAGGGCACAACAAAATACTAAGGAGCTCAAAAAGCTTGTTAACCAACAAGCTTATCTTAGATATAATCCTGATGTGTCTTTCGGGTCACATCAAAAAATTACTCAAATCATCTTCCTAAAGTCCACCAATAAGGTAAATACATTTTATATTCTATTATAAGCTTTCTGCCTCACACATTGTCTATCTGATATTAATATTTCTAACAAAAATCTATCTATATATTTGCAAACAACATGGATTAAAGCTCATATTTCCTTTCAACACATTTTGTAAAAGTGTTGTATATGGCCGTCAAAAAGTGCTTTCGCTCAACAACGGCTACATATGGAATTACATTCACTTGTAATTCTTGCAGGGAGAAACTCCCAGCTGAACCCAGACATTTCTTTTTCCCTTTTTCTTTTCAATTTTCTTCCTTTTCTTGTGATGCAACGTATTTGATGGGATTTTTTTAACAATATTAGCAAGCTAATGTCGTCTATCACACCCTTTAGGGAAATTTTTTATTTTAATCTATTTTTTATAATCCCCTTATTTATAACAAGCTTTCATAGTAAATGAATTGCTATATCTAAGTAACATACATTTTCTCATTAAATTTTGTTTGCAAATGTAGATGCTGCTATAATGTTGATTTAACTGATGAAACAGGAACTGTCATAGCTTTTAATTTTGTCGAACTTGGAGAAAACCTCTTGAAGTTCAGTGCAATTGAAGCTATGCAATTTGACCACCAGGTTATATATTTTTACTTACTATAAATAGATTTACATTTAATAACAAGAATTATGATATCTTTATCATATGATTAATGATCTACATTTTTCCCTTCCTATAACAAGAGTATCGAACTTCCTCTAGAAAACATACATGTAGAATTGAAAAATAAGACATTTCTTGTTCATATCAAACCTGTTCACATCCACTCACTAGATGGAAGACAACACTTCATTGTTATCTATTACCGTCAAACTGATGATGCTGAATTACAAAAGGGTTCAACTTCAATTCAAAAAGATGATGACATTTCAATTGATGATCAAAATAACAATGCTGACATTACACCTATACCTATTTCAGGTATTTATCATTATTTATTCAATCAATTTTAACATTTTTATCTTCATTAAACTATGTGAACTTCTTTTTTGTGTGAATTACATTATCATTTGTTATTTATTTACTCAACATTTTTATCAAAAAAAGTAATGTTCACTTTTATACTTTGTGGCTAATATATTTTGGTTTTTTTTATAGTTTTAGAAGATATTATTGTTTCTTCTTCAAGAGTAAGACAATGTCTTCAAGAAAGATTCAGTGTTACCCCCAGAATTTTTTTTATGATTATTAAGCATGATTAGTGAAACTAAAGCATTAATGAACTAAATTAAGCATGATAACATTAAATGAAGATTAGATGACATGAGTTAATGAATTAAATGAATTAGGTAATATGAAATAATGGATTAAATGTGATAGCATGAATTTAATGTGGTAGATGAAATAAATGTGTTAATTGGGCTTGGGCCCAAATGAAATACA
>JANIPN010000218.1:53644308-53655721 GCA_027478595.1 Erythroxylum anguifugum
TGTTCATGCTAATGTTCAACTACTGATTCTCATTTACTTTCTGTTTTATTGATTTATGCAGCCTAAGGTTACAAACCGAGCTAGTTTCATCTGCAATTCAGTGAAAAATATATCCAGATACAGGCACTTACTAAGCTCAGAGGTTTGTATATATATGTTTGCATCGAAATTTGATTTTATGTCATGGCTTCATCTTCTTTTCGATTTTATGTATTATAACGATCAGCCTGACGATTTTGTTAGTCTTTTCTAAGAATTGATTTATTTCAGGTCACCTTTCAACGGAACTGTCAGTTTCTGTACCCTGCACTCTATGTAATTTCTATAACTTGAAATACTTTTTTTTTCAAATGTCATTGACATTATTTTAATCAACCTTTCTATTGATGTGTTTATTATGCTTCTTCAACTTTCAGAGGGCTAAACAAAACAGCAGGAAGCTAATTTGTTCAGTTTCAACAGAAACATTACCAAAGCAAGTTGAAGAATCCGACATGGATGCTCCAAAAGAAATTTTCTTGAAGGACTACAAATTGCCTGATTACTACTTTGATATGGTATGGATATCAAAGAGAATTGACTGTTGGGACTTCCAATGTATTTTTGGAACTATTATATGTCTTTTTATCTCCTTATCACACTAAAATTTCAGGTGGATTTGAGTTTTGTTCTGGGTGAGGAGAAAACAATAGTTAGCTCGAAAATAACCGTGTTCCCTAGAGTTGAAGGTAGCTATTAAACTGGATAATATTTGGGTACTGGTAGCTAACAGTCATCAATTTTGTTTTCATGATACAGTCTTAGTGTTTCTCTCTTCCTGACAGGTTCTTCGTACCCTCTGGTTTTGGATGGCCAAGGCATGAAGCTAATATCAGTTAAAATTAATAGTGAGAACCTGAAGGTCTGTGATCAGTTTCACTTTCATAATATGTTTTTTGATTTTTGCTTCCATTTCCCACTGTAAAATTTAACTCCAGTCAATTAATCCCTAGTTGTAATTTATCTCTATTTAAGAGTTTGGGTGTTTCGTTTGAAAGTATCGATTACCAAGTATCGCTTCCTTTTTTGCGCCACCTTCTCACTTTTATTTCTCTCATCTGTTTCCAGGATGGAGATTACAAGGTGGACTCGCGCCATTTAACAATCCGATCACCACCAGTTGGTACATTCACGTTGGAAATTGTTAATGAGATATATCCTCAGAACAATACCTCATTGGAGGTAAAGCTTATTTTCTTTTGAGAACTACTTCTGATATTGGTGGCTAGTTTATAGCCTAACTTGCATGTTCTCTTATTAGGGGCTTTACAAGTCATCTGGGAATTTCTGCACACAATGTGAAGCAGAAGGGTTTCGCAAAATCACATTTTATCAGGTTGGCACATTTAACTAGTTCTATTTCTTTTCTACTTTGTATTGCACTGTACAATTTGATTTACTGCTTTTTCGTGACAGGACCGCCCTGATATAATGGCAAAATACACATGCCGGATTGAAGCTGACAAATCACTGTATCCTGTATTGCTTTCGAATGGAAATCTGATCGAACAAGGTGACTTGGAGGTGAGCTTCACTTGAGTGTAAAATATGACTGCATTAATCTCTTTTCAAATATTTGCCTGCTTCAGCAAAGTTTGGTCTCTGATGTTCCATTCAGGATGGGAAACATTATGCCCTTTGGGAGGACCCCTTCAAGAAACCTTGCTACTTGTTTGCCTTGGTTGCTGGACGGTTGGAGAGCAGAGATGACTCATTTATTACCCGATCTGGTCGAAAAGTGTTGTTGAGAATCTGGACCCCAGCGCAAGACCTACCCAAGACTGTTCATGCCATGTATTCACTTAAGGCAGCCATGAAATGGGATGAGGATGTATGTATATATTTAAATCCTTTCTTCCACAATAATCCCAGAGCTGCTTTCACCAACTAGGTCTTAGATTTTATGGACTATCATGTGAAACAGGTATTTGGTCTTGAATACGACTTAGATCTGTTCAATATTGTCGCTGTACCTGATTTTAACATGTAAGTTGTGTTCTTCATTCTGTAAAATATGATATGGTTTACCTGTATAGGTTGATAAATTGCTTTTAGCTTCTGTACAACTCACAGTTAATCCTTTTACTTTTCTATTGATTGCTAGGGGAGCTATGGAGAATAAGAGTCTTAATGTATGCATTCTAACTCTCTAAATTGCTATTGAAGGAAATTGATATTTGATTATCTTTTAAGCAAATTTTGTTATCGTATTGCTTCTTAACAGATTTTCAACTCCAAGCTTGTTTTGGCATCTCCTGAAACTGCTACAGATGCAGATTATGCAGCAATTCTAGGTGTTATTGGCCATGAGGTTGGTTAAGAATTCATGTGACATAATAATGGAATTTGTGAAATTTGTTGGCTTTTTATGCATCAGTTGCAAGAATAATTTGGTTTAACCTAAAATTTTTTATCATGCAGTATTTCCACAACTGGACTGGCAATAGGTAGGCTGAGGCTCAGCTTAAAACCCGTTATTCTCCAAATAATTGTGTCTTACATTTGTTATGATTACGATAGTTATCTTTTGGACTTGTTAGCAATTATGTTCACTTTCAACTTTATGATTCTTACCTGAATTTTAGTCATGGGTTTAGAAATTTGTTGTATTTCTTTATTTTGAGATGTAAAATTTGGTCTGAATGTCATGCAGAGTGACTTGCCGTGACTGGTTCCAACTGAGCTTGAAGGAAGGCCTAACTGTGTTTCGCGATCAGGTAGAAATCTCTATCTTGCTTCTAGAAAATGCCAATATCCACTAACCTAACTCATGTTGAGTATCCAAAATCTGTCTTTGTTGCCAGGAATTCTCATCAGACATGGGAAGCCGCACTGTGAAGAGAATAGCTGATGTGTCAAGACTTCGTAGCTATCAGTTTCCTCAGGTTTTTCTTTTTTAGCTTTTCCATATTTTTCAAATTGATCCCTCAAGTTTGACTGTCATATCAATTAGGAATTTCCAGATTTCAAGTTGATATACAGGCACCTTTTCCTTGTGATACTATGAAATTTGGTGTATTCTGTGTCTTTATGCATTAAATTTATGCTTTGGGAATATCCAGGATGCCGGTCCTATGGCTCATCCAGTGCGACCACATTCTTACATAAAGGTCTGTAATTTTTAAGAAATATAACTTTCTCTTTTAATTATCAGCTTTCATAGAAAAGCTTATAGTTAAACATTACCTACTTTCTTCTCCATTTTTCAGATGGATAATTTCTATACAGGTATCCATTCAAATCTCTTTGGTGCCAAAGAAGAAACTACACTTCAGTTACTTGAGATTTATTCTATATAACTTGTATCTATGTCCCATTCTTGTGCAACCATGCCTGATTTCTTCTGATACTGGGGATTCACCAACTTCATCATGCAGTGACGGTACTTTTCTTTGTTGTGCTTTAGCATCTTTTCAATGCAATGCACTTGTCTCTGTTTTTGGACTAGAATATGATAACTTGTCTTGTTCTTGACTGTTTCATTTTCTTTTTGACAGGTTTATGAAAAGGTTTGAGTTTCTTACCTGCTGCACGTGAGTTTGCCTCTGTTGGGAACAGTTAATACTTGTGCACCAACTGCTTACTGTTCATTCTTCTGTATCAGGGAGCAGAAGTTGTTAGGATGTACAAGACCTTATTGGGGAGTCAGGGGTTTAGAAAGGTATGGCAGACTACATTTCAGAATCGGGACCTGTTTCTTATGGAAAAAAAATGTTCTTTTCTTTACCTATAAAGTGCTATTTTAAGGCAAATGAAGTTACTATACTTTGTGTCTCAGGGAATTGATCTTTACTTCAAAAGACATGATGGCCAAGCTGTAACTTGTGAGGACTTCTTTGCCGCAATGCGTGATGCAAATGGTGCAGATTTTGCAAATTTCCTATCATGGTATGTATTTGTTCTTATTAGTTGAACTTAGATGCGTCTTTGTTATTTACAATCTTAGTGTTTAGTTTTGCCCCCTTGATTACAGGTACTCTCAAGCTGGTACACCTGTTGTCAAAGTCACTTCATCTTACGATGCTGATGCTTATACATTCTCTTTAAAGTTTATGTATGAATCCTTGAACTTTGTTGTAATGAATAATCTGTCTTGCATAGCCACTTTAATGTGATTAATGTGTTCTTCTTTTGTGCATTTTACAGTCAAGAGGTACCACCAACTCCAGGGCAGCCAGTTAAAGAGCCCATGTTCATTCCTATCCAACTGGGTCTGCTAGACTCAAGTGGCAAAGATATGCCTCTGGCCTCAGTGTATCATGACGGTACACTGGAGTGTATTGCAAAAGATGATCAACCAGTTTATACAACAGTCCTTAGAGTAACCAAGGTTAGTATATGACCTTGTGGGGATTGGATTGCATAGTGTAGTTCTATTTCATTGTTTTCATACCGGAACTGAATAATCAGTTTATCAGGTTAGATTTTAAACTAATTGGAGCCTACCATCTCATTGAACTGCTTAAATATTTTAGTTGATGGCCACAATATGCATGAAATGATATTACATGTTATACCTATGTTGGCTTAGCTGTAGGAGGACCATCATAGGTCCTATAAGGTGTTAAATGGGTTCATGAGCAACTTGTTTCTCAGCATTAAGAACTCAGTTCCCAATATACAACAGAAATTAAGTTATGAGATCTGAGCATGTTAAAATATTTATTTCATATGACGCTGTTTCCCCTGTGAAAATTTTCTGTTCAACGAGACATTGATTCCTAACTCTGACAAAGATTTAGTGGTCTCAGCTATAAATGCAAAAGGATGATTTGTCACTTTGTAGTTTTTGGGTTTTCTTTCATCATAAAAAAGATTTATCTGCCACTGCAGTATCTAATAATTAAACAAATATCATGTCATGCAGAGAGAGGAAGAATTTGTCTTCTCAGACATACCTGAACGACCAGTCCCTTCTATATTGCGTGGTTACAGTGCTCCTGTCCGACTTGAATCTGATCTGTTGGACAGTGATCTGTTTTTCCTACTTGCTCATGATTCAGATGAATTTAACCGGTTAGCATCTTGGGATTTTTTTCTATTGTACAGTCATGTGACTGGTGTTGATAATAATAATATTGTCGTCTTGTAGCTGGGAGTCTGGACAGGTCTTGGCCAGGAAGCTAATGCTTAGCTTAGTTGCTGATTTCCAACAGCAAAAGCCCTTAGTTCTGAATCCAAAATTTGTACATGGTCTCAGAAGCATACTTTCCGATGCAAGTTTGGATAAAGTATGTCCTCTCTCATTCTGTGTTTTTGTGTGTATGTATTGATCTCATTTGGGCAATTGAGCCTGCTTTGGGAAGCGCTCTTACTTGGAATTGAAGCAGTTCTCTAGTTTGTGGTCATTATGCTTATATGATAACCTGCAGAGCAGCATATTAATTGTGCCTACAATCTCTATAACTATTCTATTGAAAATGCTTCTGTTTTCATGCTGACTTTTGAGTATTGGGAACTGACCCCATTACTAAAGTAAAGTCAATGTGCCCAGTGTACAAGGCTCCCCGCTTTGCGGGGATCTGTGGAGGGTTATAATGTACGCAGCCTTCCCTTTGTAATTTTACCAAGAGGCTGTTTACGTGACCTGAACCTATGACCTTATGGTTACAAAGGAGGAACTTTATCAATTTCTTCAAGGCTCACCCTTGACCCCATTACTAATTGACATTAACTGTATTGTTTTTCAGGAATTCATTACACAGGCAATAACACTTCCTGGTGAGGGGGAAATAATGGACATGATGGAAGTTGCTGATCCTGATGCAGTTCATGCTGTTCGATCCTTCATCAGGAAGCAGCTTGCTTCTGAACTCAAAGCGGAGTTTCTTAGCATGGTCTGGCATCTTCTGCATAACTAGATGCTTCATCATATAACGTGTTCTTTACATGTTTGTTTTGTCAGAAGTGGTGAATATATTTTCTGTACATCACAGGTTAAAAACAATAGGAGCTCAGAACAATACGTGTTTAACCATCCTAATATGGCCAGACGTGCTCTAAAAAATGTTGCTCTATGTATGTATTTTCTATTTAAATTTTGAAGATTTTTTTATTTCTTAGAACTAACTTTATTATATGTCTGCTTCAAACCTTTTGCAGCCTATCTTGCATCACTTGAAGAGCCAGATTTAACTGAGTTAGCTTTACATGAGTACAAAACAGCATCAAATATGACGGAACAATTTGCAGCTCTGGTAGCCATAGCTCAGAATCCTGGAAAAACCCGTGATGAAGTCCTTGCTGATTTCTACGAAAAATGGCAGCATGATTTCTTGGTGAGTATACATATATTAGCTCTTTATCACCGATGCTTCGGAAACAGGTCGACTTTATCAAGAAACAATTATTATCCATTACAATTGGATTGACATTCTAATTCTTGGGTAAACTTTAGAAAACGTAAATTAAAAGGAAATTATTTGATGTTTCTTCCTCCCTACTCTGGTACGAAGTAACTGTATTCAAAATCCTGAAATTTGTAAGGAAATGAAATTTCAGTTCCATGTGAATGACAGAATTATAATTGATGTTATGAATTCCAGTTCTTAGTATCCTGAATGGAGTTTATGAAACTTTCATAACGCCATTGTAGTTGACTGGAAGTGGTTAGAAGAAAACAGCTTGTAGATTTTAGTATCCGTCATCCCGCTGTTTTAATAACTTGGGGTGTGCTCTACGTTTAGGAATGTTTCTGAACTTTTGCAGATTTCAGTCACTAGTTGCTGCAATTGAAGTTTTCAACCATTGCCTTTCCTGAGTAATTGCCTTTTTTGTCCCACCTTTCTGACAGGTTGTAAATAAATGGTTTGCTCTTCAAGCTTCATCTAACATTCCTGGCAATCTTGAAAATGTTCGGAAGCTCTTAATTCATCCAGCATTTGACCTACGTAATCCAAACAAGGCAAGACATCAGTAGTCTCTCTGAGAATTCGTATGCTGAGGTGCTAGTAAAATTTCTATGTAATGAGGTTCTTCTGTAACAGGTATACTCTCTGATTGGAGGATTTTGTGGTTCTCCTGTGAATTTCCATGCAAAAGATGGATCAGGCTATCAATTTTTGGGAGAGATGGTGGTGCAACTGGACAAGACTAATCCTCAGGTCTGTTTAAAATAAATTTGGTGAAATCATATAAGGCTGAGCTTTGGACGTAAAGCTTTAGTTGCTGTTATCCTATTAACCGTATTGAATAATTACAGGTGGCCTCAAGAATTGTGTCTGCTTTCTCAAGATGGAGACGCTATGATGAAACGCGGCAGAAGCTTGGAAAGGTAACTTGTTTCCGAAATCTTGAGGTGCTTAGTAATTTGTTGAAACCAACCAAAGATGTGAGCTAGCAACAAATACTGCATATAGGATCTATTGTTTATGCCCCGCCCCAAGTAAAGTTTGTCATTTATCTTCTGCAGGCGCAGCTGGAGATGATAATGTCTACCAATGGGCTGTCAGAGAACGTTTTTGAGATTGCCTCAAAAAGCTTGGCTGCTTGAAAACCTCCATCTCAATAACAGAAAGAAGTTGGCCATCAAAAAATAAATAAACTAATACCCCCACCTTTCGTGATTTTGTTTAAGAAGATGGTCATGGAATTGCGTTACATTATGTTGAGAAGAATGCATAAGATTTCATGGTCATGGAATTACGTTACTTCACGTTGAGACGGATGCATAAGATCTCATCTCTCAAGTTAATTGATCCTATCTGCGTTTGCCTAGCGTTTTAACCAGAACGCACGAGATGCCTACCGTGCATCTCAGCTTGACTATTTTCAGATGGAGTAATTCTAATTGTAACGATCAAAAGAGTATTAATAAATATAATCAACAACTATTAATTATAATATAATTAAGAAATAAATGATGACAATATTAAAAAATATATAATTTGTTGAGGTCATTCACTTTCAAAGTTTTCAATAAACATCTTGTTACAATATTTGTATTCAACCTTTTCAACTTCAAATTTGATCTATCTAATATTGGTGAAGTCATATAAAATATCACTTCTAAATAAACCTGTTCCTTTGGATTAGATCGTGTCTTTAGTTAGTATATTGCCTACTACTTAGTATTAGATTAGCTATCACAATAGAACTCTTTCAGTAAAGGACTATGCTTATCTATCTAAAACAATAGCATAAGTTATTCTTTAGTAATAACATAACAATAGTTAATATTACAAGTTTAAATTAAACATTTGATACACTTCCACAAAAGCTCCTAACAAGAAAATATTATTGAAAGATAAAGAAAAAAAAAGGTAAAGAGTAAACTCTTATAAATCAAACAAGTCCTAACTCATAAGAAGTTGGGATTTTAAAAATAAAACCAATTGTTAGATGAATAAGGAAATAAGAAAGGTAGGAACAGGTGAAGGCTGACATAAAAAAGAAAAGCAAATCTTTCATGCCTACTCCCTCCCATTGTTACATTTATATCAACCATGCTCTACCATTGGAAGGATCTATTTATAGGTATATTAGGAAAACATGTTTAGGTGGTAAGGGACCATTCAAATAAAAAAAATCTTAAATACTTCCCAACATAGTCAGATCATGATTCCATTGTTGTTGTTTTTTTTTGTCTATGGATGTTCTTAGAGCTGGGGTGTTGAGATGGGTCACTACTTTGGTAGCATATTTCATAAATAAAAGATCCTCATTTCCTCAAGTTCAAGTTTAAGGAAGAAGCAAACTAGGGAAAGTTAGGGCTTGAGAAAACTCTAAGAAATAAGGAGGATGTCTTCATCTTTAAATTTAGGAGTTAATCGAGTTTGCAAAAGGTAATTACGGACCCTTAACATATCTTAGGTAAGCCTCTCCTACTATGAAAAAAGGAGGTTAGGGACGACTCTTGAAAAATAACAGCATTGGTAAATTTTCATAATATACAATTAAAATATTGATCCATAGATTTGAGCTATCTTGCAAGCTCAATAGGGAAACAAATATGTTCAAATGCAACATCATGATTGAAGTGAATAAGATATGCTAAAATCTATATAGAAATAGAAATTAAAAAAAAATATTGATACCCTCAAGTTAAAGAGAGTTAATGAAGATGGAAGACTGATGGAATAAAATATCATGCTTACTTACTAATGCAAGCTAGCTGGTCAGATTAGGAAAGAAGCTTGGAAGACGATGAGCAAAAGTTTTGCAATTGAAGAAAGCTTTGAATTAGTGAACTTAAACGTTGTCAACACTCAAATGATAATGAAGGAAAAAAAAGTAGTCCTTGATGTAGGAGGAAGAGTCATTAAAGCAACCTTCTAATCACTAGGCTAACATTAAAGTACCTCAAAACTATCTTGTCTCTAGGGTTAAGAAGCTACAGTTGCTAACCAAAAGAATCACGATTGAAAGTACTACATCAAAACCATTTAAGGGCTCAAATGCAAAGGATCATGATTTGATTGATATGGTGAGTCACGAGAATTCCCCAAAATAAGACTTTGTGATAACTCATGATGAGGCTTAAAAAATGATAAACCCAGTTGAGATAGTTGAAGGTTGTCATTTAAGCACATCTAGAGCAAAAGTAACTGTGGTTAGTATAAGAAGAAAGACATGGATCTAAGAAGAAAGGTGTCTGGCCCTAACTTCATCCCTATGATTATTGATTGACCTATTTCATGATAGTCAATATTGTAATAAACCGCAAGTGCATGGTGTGGCTGTAGCTAGTACCGACAAGTACGAGTTGATTTCACGAAGACTTAAATATTAGTAATTATCCTTTCCCTATTATCTAACCTACAGATTGAATTTAGATTTTTAATAAAAAGAAAATAAAAAGTAAACAATTGAAGAAATAGGAAACGATAATAAATGGAAAGATAGTGGAATTCATTTAGAAAACTATCATTATCAGAAATTAGTATCTAGGTTCGAATCCCCTTAAACCCTTAACAGATCTATATTTTATCATACAATTGCTTTGTTAATGTATTGGACCGTGGAAACTCCTATGGTATGCTAATAGCTAACCTTGAGTCTACTAACAACTAATCTTAAGGTCTAATCGAATTACTCAAGCTAAATATTATAAGATTGCGTTACCGATTTATGAATCCCTCTATTAGGTTTGATCCTAATCCGAAAGATATATATCATCCTATCTCTAGGATTGCAATTAACTCCTTTTAATTATGATAGATCTATTAACTCTAGGATTTCTAAATCTCTATGTATGAAATTATATTATCAATAAGACATGTAATCAGATCATAATAATCAATCGAACCAATTGCATTAATAAAAGAATCAAATCATATCAAATTACTAATAGCAGGTTCATCTAACCTAAATACTAGCTGGATGTTTAGTTACACATGATCGAATAGAAAATCAAACATAAATCGAAAGAAAAATGAAATGAAAACAATGAGTTCATAATTCTAAATCTCCTTGATTGCCTGCTATTGAATGTTCTTGCGATGTAGAGGCTTGATCCTCTTTTCCAATGGATCTTTTGATAAATTCTTCTTGTTCCCCACTTCTCTGGACCAAAATGGTCCCTTCTAGATGTTCTCCATGTTTGGAAATTGCCTCCCCAAAGTCTCCCCCTCTGATTTGCCTTTGAAACATCGCTTTTATAAGAAAATATAGGTTTTTAGGTTATGCACAGCCGTGCACAATAATGTGCGTTATCAAAATCTGCCAAATATCGTAAAAGTGCAAAGGCGTGCAAGAGTGCACAACTGTGCATTGCTTCCTAATTGTTGATTTTCTATTTTACGCTGCTTTTTCGGCTAAATTCCTCTCCTTTAAGTCCATGAAGGCAATTGTCACCTATATGTTAGGTGCTGATAATGCGTCTCATACATAATATATATCAAATATACGTAGCGGAAATAAAACGGAACCTCAAAAACCATATCCACTCATGCATATAAATATAGAAAAACAAAGCATGAAATGTAAGATGTTTACATACCTTTCTGATAATCTCCTTCGTTCTTTAATCTTCTCCGCGTTGGGTTATCGTAAACTACAACGATCAATGCATACCGTCTCTAATGAAAGTCCACACGAAGATAGAAGAATGAAACCTCACTAGGAGATGGCTAGAATTCTTTCTTTCTGCTAGAAAAGACAATAACTCTTCAGAGAGTTAGAGAGAAAAAGTGTGTGTGTTAGAAAAAGAACCTTATTTTTCTTTTCTTGTGTCTTAAACAAGATGCACGCAAATCATCTCAATTTTATGCACCCTTTGGCCTTCCATAACTCCCATCACTAATGGAAAGTTATGGGAAGTTAATGGTCATGAATAATATGCATTAATGGAAGTTATAGGAAGTTAATGACCATGAATAGCATGCATTAATGGAAGCCAACAACACTTGTTTCTAATCCATTCCATGCAACGTTT
>JANIPN010000218.1:53655821-53667886 GCA_027478595.1 Erythroxylum anguifugum
AAAAATATATAATATTATAACAAATTTAACTAACTGGGCACTATTACTGCGCGTATGCGCAGTAATAATCTGCTAGTCTTCAACTATTGACCAAATGCAGTAATCAGTAGTTCTGAACACCTAGACATAAAGAGAGAGAAACGACCTCTCAGGAAGATCACTGAGACTGAGAGAAGCTTATGGGAACGATAAGGACATGGAGAAGATCCTATGGCGCTCTCATAGGCACCACAACGGTCTCCCTCACTCATCTCTATACCCATTGTGCGGTATAATTTAGTTTCTTCTCAAATTTCATTTAATTTTCTTTTCCTTTTCGTCTTTTGGGTTATAGTCATATAATATGTTGCGTCAATTTGTTATCAGCACTGAAAGACTTTTGTTGTCTGGTACACTTTCCTAGAATGTACTGGTTTAATTTTGTGCAATAATGTTGAGGGTTTGGCTTTCTCAGTCTGCATCTATTTATCTTTCTCGGCTTCCCTTTCAATAATCATCCCTTGTTGCTTGAATTTGTTGGATTGTAATTTATGCTTTCTGGTCGGTGTTAGAGATATGGTTTTATTGGTGAAACTTGTGGCTTTATTTCGGGTAATCAAAGACTTCTTGTTCTGCCAATTGTTTGGAAACGTCATTAAATTCGTTTACAAGTTTAGTTTCAACATCTTAATACTCATGTTTACTTTGGTTCTGACTAAAATTTAAATTGGTTTATAGCGTATTGAGATACAAAGGCATTTAAATGTGCAAACTATTGAAATGGACAAGCAGGCTGGTCAACATGAAGTTGAAAGAATTGCCAAAATTATCAATGATCACCCATTTCCTAGCCAACCATTGCTACCCACTCTTCTACAACATATCTGCCCGGACAAACTTTCCAATACCTTTGTTGAGAATGTTCTTGGGCGTCTCTTCATGGCCCACTCCAATGGCCTTAAGGCCTTGGAATTCTTTAGATTCTGTCTCAATTCTCCTCATTTCGTTCCAAGTTCAGATGCCTTTGAGAAGACGCTTCATATCCTTGCAAGAATGCGCTATTTTGAGAAAGCTTGGGAGTTGATGGGAGAAATTGGGAAAGCACACCCTTCTTTACTCACCCTAAAGTCGATGAGTATCATGTTATCCAAGATTGCAAAGTTCCGAACATATGAAGACACTATCAAAGCGTTTGAGAAGATGGAGATGAAGATTTTTATAACGAAAACATTTAAAACCGAAAATTTCAATGTCCTTCTCAAAGCATTTTGTACCCAGAGAGAGATGAACGAGGCACGATCAGTGTTTCAAAAGATGTATAATAGATTTCCTCCCAATATCAAAACCATGAATATTTTGTTGCTTGGTTTCAAGGAATCAGGTGATATAACCGCTATGGAATTGTTCTACCATGAGATGATTCGGAGAGGCTTCAAGCCAAGCACTCTAACTTTCAATATTCGAATTGATGGATATTGTAAGAAAGGTTACTTTCGTGATGGTATAAGACTTTTTGAAGAAATGGAACGGGTTAATTGTCTACCTACGTTAGAAACAATTACTACATTGATTCATGGAGCAGGGATTGCTCGAAACATACAAAAGGCTAGACAATTATTTGAGGAAATTCCCAAGAGAAACTTGCAACCTGATAATGGAGCTTATAATGCTCTAATTAGTGCATTAGTTAAGTGTCGAGAAGTTGGGTCAGCTATGAGCTTAATGAATGAGATGGAACACAAGCAGATTGGCCTTGATAGTGTCACCTACCATACAGTGTTCTTTGCATTGATGAAGTCAAGTGGGTTGAAGGGCATTCATGATCTTTATTGCAGAATGGTTGAGAGAAATTTTATTCCTAGAACAAGAACTGTGGTTATGTTGATGAAGGTCTTTTGCACTAATAACCAGCTTGATATGGGTTTGAATTTGTGGGGCTACTTGGTAGAGAAAGGGTGTTGTCCTCACAGTCATGTGTTGGATCTCTTGGTAACAGGATTGTGTTCACGAGGAAGATGGCAAGAAGCTTTTGAATGTTCTAAACAATACTTAGAAAGAGGAATGCATATGAGTGAAACAGTTTATCGAATTTTTGAGCGGATTTTACGCCAATCTGCCAAGACAGATATGCTAAATGAGTTGAATCAGATGATAAAGAAATTACATTCTGTTTTACCCCCTTCTCGGGGACATGCTATAGGTAACTTTCCAGCTGCAATTATAGCCAAATTTTGTACATTTTAACACATGTTTGGATAGTCTTAATTATGCTGAACTGTTTCAAAACCAGTGGTGAATGTCTTTTTAACTTCGTTTTCTTAACTCTAAGTGTATTGAATTTACTGATGCAAGATAATTAAATGTATTTATGGGTTCAGTGTATACCTAGAAATCTTCTATTACCCTTTTTCTCTTTATAATAAATTCATGTACAGTTGAAACATGATGTGACTTCCATGAAACTAATAACAGTTACAATAATTAGTGTGCTGATGTGATGTGTGTTTCTGTTACATCTTTCTGAACATTTTTCTTTGATTTCCTACCAAAAGTTTATGGCATTGATATTTGGAAGTTTTTCTTACGAACAATTATTGTCTGCAGAATGAGTCTTATGTCCACTGATATCAAGTGGATAAACATGTCCATGTTTGGTGCTTTATACATTGAATGATCGTCATTCAGCGGTTTGTTATTTTGATTTCACCTTTTTAACAAGATTCCTATGTCATTTTCTGGTGTTCCTTTTAATTTAACAGGTGATCACAAGAACACTGATTGCTATCCATAGGCTATTGAGAGAGGGGGATCCTAGTTTCAGAAAGGAAATATTTTCTTATACAGGACACATATTACAACTTTGAACTTCAAGGATGATTCTAGTCATATTGGTAGTTTTCTCATACTCTCTTGCTATCAACTAGTCACTAAGTTCTTTTGTAGGAGTGATTGATTGTATAAAAACTTTCAATTTTCATTAGAAAATTGTAGTGTTCCCGCCTCTCTTATTCTTGAAATTTGTCTCTTCTACTTCAGCTTGAGATTGCAGCTTGAAGTTCCTCTCTTCTTGGGTATATGCATATGCACTATTTTTTAATGCTTTCTAAACAGAAGATGAGTGTCTTCCTAGACCTGCCCAGGGCCATGCGGAGGTGAGTTTATGATTCAGCAACTTAATTAGGAAATAAAGTCGGAAACGGTTATAATACATTCAAGATTATTTTGTAATTTAACTTGCAAATGTTTGAATTAGACTGGGTTCAAAATTTTAGTTTTGTTTTGTAGTGTTAAGCAGGTTCCACGTTTATTGTTTTGTAGCAATTTGGCAAGACGTGGAGATAAAATTCATCATTGAAAACATTACGTTCAAATTTGTGAGAATAACTAAACGGATTCTGTAATTAATATTATTTGACTTTTGCTGGTTTGATTCATGGCTTTATAATTTGGTGATTTCTAGTTTTCTAATGTGTTTTTATAATGTACACTGTCTTTGTATGAAGAAACTTGTCATTGTTTCCCATTTTCTTTGTATTTCTCTAGGAAAGTTGATTTTCTTTTGTATTCTCGCCCTTGCATATCGAACAAGTTGTTTCCCTCATCATTTCCTTAACCATTTCAAACCAAACCAAATTTTGGAAGATGATTTTGACTTATTTATTTGATAATTATCTGTTTTTATGTATTTTATTTGATAATTATCTGTTTTTATGTTTTTAGGTTTTGACTATAATGCAGGGAGCTGCTCCAGTTGTTCTCTTCAGTATCCCATTTCCTACTTCTGTTATAGCTCTACTGCAGGATAGCACATATTCAAAGAGCCAATTGCTGAATATGCAACCAATGTGATTGTTAGGCATCTGATTGCTTGATCGAGTATTACAAATGAGCTATCAGATTCCCATCTGTGGATGGCAATTCGCTATTTTAATCCAGTAAATTTTTGAAAATTTTTAAATCACTCTATTTAACGGTCGCCTCAAATTTTAGTTCTATGTTCATAATTCCATATAATGTTAATATTCTCTTTAGTTTGCTCGTTGTCTCGGAAAATGAAACTAACCCATTTATTTTTTGAATGTTTCTACGCTTCCCTTATCTGGATCTTCCTATTAACCCACAGCAACGAAACTTGGAATAATAAAGCCGGGTCTTCCACAATTCAATGGACCACAGCTGCCTTTTCTCTCTCTCTGGAGACTAACAGCTTTTAAGCTCTTGCACGTACACAATTTGGTAAGAAAGGAACAAAATATTCAAGCATTAATCAAAAACAGCATCTGATCCCATTTCAAGTACACTGCTATGGATCAGGGAGATCATTATGGCTTAAGGGATGAGGCCATCTTCTATCTTGAGATGTACTGTTTAACGGCAAATTCTGTTATTTCCGATGGTCTCGTGTGTTTAGACTTTGGTTGGTTCCTATTTAGCGGGAAAATTTAGGTTTTTGACATCGTACTAAAAGCTAATTTGGGTATCCTTTTCCGGGAGCCTCTTTTAAAGGTAAAATTTATTATTTAGTGATTATGCCAGTTATGCTTTATGAGACGGAGTGACCTATTAAATAAGTTTATAGTCATAAGCAACAAAGATGAGGATGTTTTGTTAGATGTGCAACATTATTAAAAGAGATAAGGTAAGAAATGTAACGATAAGGGACAAGTTAAAGGTAGTGAATATTATGGACAAATTAAGAGAAACAAGACTTAAGTAATTTGAACATGTTAACAGGAGGCATTTAGACGTTCCAGTGAGAAAATGCAAGAGGATCGTAGTTAGAAATAGTAAGGAAAAAGTAAGGAGGCTTAAGAAAAATTAAAGGGAGGTGATTATAAAAGATATGATAATGTTAAAATTTACTAAGAACATGATCCACAATATAAAACTTTGACGTTACAAGTTTTAAGTTAAGGGTTCTTTGTAAAGAGATCCTAGTAGTTCTATGTTAGATTTTGATTATGCATCTCATACATAATATATATTAAAAATACGCAACGGAAATAAAACGAAATTTCAAAAATCAACTATACTTATGCATATAAATATAGAAAAACAAAAACATGAAATGTAAAATGTTTACATACTTTTCTGACAATCTATTTCGTTTTTTAATCTTCTTCGCGTTGGGTTGTCATAAATTATAACGATCAACGCAAACCGTTTCTAATGAAAGTTCACACGAAGATAGAAGGATGAAATCTCACTAGGAGATGGTTAGAATTCTTTCTTTGTGTTAGTAAAGACAAGAACTCTTGAGAGAGTTAGAGAAAAAAATGTAAGAAAAAACTTTTCTTTTTCTTTTCTTGTTTCTTACACAAGATGCACGAAAATCATCTCAATTTTCTGCACCATTTGACCTTCTATAACTCTCATTACTAATAGAAAGTTATGGTAAGTTAATGGTCATGAATAACATGCATTAATGGAAGCTATGAGAAATTAATGACCATAAATAGTATGTATTAATAAAAGTTATAGGAAGTTAATGAACATGAATAGCATGCATTAATGGAAGCTAGCAACATTTGTTTCTAATCCATTCCATGTAACGTTTTCTACCACGACCATATCACGATACAATCCCGAAATACTCTTTCATATCTTGAATCACCATTTAAAACCATTTTATTCATTCTTTGGATCTCCTATATGTATGACCCATTAGGTTCCCAGTTATGTTGACCACTTGATTAACACGTGATTTAAGTAAGTAAAGAGTGGTATTTAACATGTCATGACCTCCAATTAACCGAAAAGTCAATGGTTTGACTACAAATCCTTTCATACACAATGTTACCATGTAATTCGTCCTTTCACTATCTATATCTCACTTGGTTCAAAGTATGGTAAAAGTGTCAATGCCTACGAGATTGACTATGTTACATCTAGTCTAAGTGTTATTAGATCTTGTCCTAAGGATCTTATTACTATATGTATCATTAAAGACCCTCTTCATGACACATATCTGCTCTGGCTAGAGACTCCCGAGTAATGACCCTGATAAGAGGTTGTGGGTATCATCCCCTTCTATCAGGAGTGGTGAATCTTTTATTAGCTATTCAATTACCTCTTAATACTTTAAGTTGTACCCAATCACCACCTTCTGAGCAACCCCTAAAAGACACCGATGAATAGAGTCAAAGCACAGGATTAATATCCAAAATATCCTTGAGTATCTCAAGTCAAAGATATTTACACCATTGCTATGATTAGACTATCGTTGACATTGGAGTAGAATATTCATATGATTGTCTCATAGTAGGTCAATCCAATATACTTACTATCCTTAGTAAGCATCCACATGTTCACTCTAAACAACTCATGTCTACAGCTTATGAGATTTATTGTTTGATCTAATCAAGGAGTATACCATGTGCTAGCCTATCCAAATTAATAATATATCATCTCATTAATCCTATAACTAGGAAAAGTTTAGATACTAACATAATTACACATGATAGGAATCTCATTATCATGATCTCATCATGATTTCCTTCATGTTATGTTTTGTATCAAGGGCTTCATTAAATCAATTTAAGATCAACATCAAATCCATAAACGTATGAACATCGAAATAAAAAAATGTCTTTATTAACCATATAATGATTTGTACAATAAGCGCTAAAGGTGATTGCCTTTAGAACACTTCTCTAATAAATTCTCACTTGCAATAAAGTCAATCACCTTGATATATAATACCATAAGAGTGTACATGTGAAACAAAACTCTTTTGAAAAATAGGCTTAGTTAACGAATCAACTATATTCTAATTAGTGGGAACTCTCTTTATCTTAATGTCATTTCTACCAATGATCTCTCTAATCAAATGGTAGCGCCTGAGTACATATTTAGACATCTGATGAGACCTTGGTTCCTTCGCTACATTATAGGCCCTTTGCCACCACAATACAATTATACTGGTCAGTGATGCTCGGAATCAAACCAAGTTCCATGGTGAACTGCTTCCTTTACCGCTTCTGAAGCTGCAATGTACTTCACCTCTGTCGTCGAATCATCAATCGTCTCTTATTTGGAACTTTTCTAACTGATTGCACCACCATTCAGTGTGAATACATATCCAGATTGGGATCTAGAGTCATCCTTATCGGATTGTAAGCTAATATCAGTATAACCGCTTACCACAAGATCACCTTCTTTTTTGAAGTCCATATACTAAAAATACATCTTTAGTTCTTCTCAAATGTTTAAGGATATTTTTGGCAGCTACCTGACGACCCTCACCAGAGCCTGACTAGTATCTACTCGTATCATTTAAAGCATACGATACATCAGGTCTTGTATATAATATAGTGTATATGACCATCCTATAGCCGAAGCATAAAGAATCAAACTCATGCGAGTCCTCTCATCTTGTGTCTTTGGACACATAGATTTAGAAAGTGTAATTTTATGTACTATGGGAAGATAACCTCTCTTGGACTGCTCCATGTTAAACATATTTAGCATCTTTTCTATATATGTAGACTGAGAAAGATCAAGCAACCTCTTAGATCTATCTCTATAGATCCTTATTCTAAAAATATAAGTTGTTTCTCTAAAGTCTTTCATAGAGAAGTTCTTAGCTTACCAAATTTTTACTGATTGCAAAGCTGAGATATCGTTTCCTATTAGCAATATGTCATCTACATATAGTACAAGGAACACGATTGCACTCCCACTAACCTTCTTATACACACACAGCTTGTCAGGACTTTGTGATAAACCAAACTCTTTAATTGTCTCATCAAATTGGATATTTCAACTCTTGGATGCTTGCTTCAATCCATAAATAAATTTCTGAAGCTTGTATACCTTTTCTTCATTTATGGATATAAAACCATCAGGTTGTGTCATATACATATTCTCGATTAAGTTTCCGTTAAGGAAATCCGTCTTCACATTTATTTGTCATATGATCGGCAATGACTAGGAGTATCCTAATAGATTTAAGTATAGCTATTGGGCTAAACATTTCGTCATAGTCAATACCTTGTTTTTGACGATAACCTTTAGCTACAAGCCTAATTTTATGAGTAACTACATTATCCTCCATGTCAGTTTTCTTTTTGAAAACTTTTGCTTATGGGTTTTATCTTTTTGGGTGGGTCAACAAAAGTCCATACTTGGTTTTCGTACATGAAATCCATTTCATATTTCATAGCTTGAAGCCATTTGTCAGAGTCTGAACTATTCAGAACCTCCTCATAGGTGGTAGTCTCATCATCTTTTATGAGCAATACGTAGTTTAGTTCTCTTATGAGAAATCTATATCTCTCGGGAACATGACGTATCCTACGTAACTTATGAACTTCTTGTGTGTCAGAAGGTTGAACTATTGTTTCATCTTTATGAATAATAGTCTCAGGTCCAAGCAGTTGATCTACGTTTGTTTGAGCATCTTGAACTTCCATAAGTTCAATTTTTCCCCTACTATCTTCTCTCTGAAGAAACTATTTCTCCAAAAAGATAACATGTTTTGAAACAAACACCTTTTATTCTAAAACATGGTAGAACTGATATCCTATAGTTTCCTTAGGATATCCTACAAACAGCCACTTGTCAAATTTAGCTTCAAGCTTATCTGATTAAATCTGCTTCACATAAGCAAGACAATCCCAAACTTTCATATAAGAAAGATAGGGTTTATTGTTAGTCTATATCTCATACGAAGTAACATCAACTAACTTGGATGAGACTCTGTTTAATATATAAACAGAAGTTTTGAGTGTATACTCCTAAAAGGATTTTCGTAAATTCTCTAAACTCATCATAGACTTCACCATGTCTAATAAGGTTCGATTTCTCCTCTCAACCACATCATTGTGTTGTGGTGTGTAAGGTGTACACTGGGACAATATTCCATTACCCCTGAGATAATCCAAAAACTCTTGGCCTAAGTATTCATCACCTTAATCCGATCGAAATGATTTAATACTTCTCCCAAGTTGTTTCTCAACTTCATTTCTGAATTCTTTGAACCCTTCAAAGGCTTTAGACTTATATCTCATAAGATACACATACCCATATCAAGAATGATCATCAACAAAGATATTGAAGTATACAAAACCACCTTTGGCATTTATGGATGTTGGACTACATACATCAGTATGTATTAGGTCTAAAAGTCTAATAGTTCATTCACCCTTTCCTTAAAGGGTAACTTACTCATGTTCCCTAATAAGCAAGATTCGTATATGTCATATGATTCATAATCAAATTACATTAAACTACCACACTTGCGTAGTTTAAACATACATATCTCACTTATATGGCCAAGGAGACAATGCCATAAGTAAGACAATTTCACATTATCTCGTTTTATTCTTTTGTTATTATTGATATTTAGAACCAGATTAGATATATCCCATATGTATATACCATTGCACAATGTACCCAAAGCTTATAGCGTTCCATTGAAATAAATTAAACAACCATTGTTACTGAAATTTAAATGGAATCTAGCTTTATTAAGACTAGAAATAGACATTACATTTTTAGTCAAAGCAGGTACATAAAAACAATTTTTCAATTTTAGCACAAGCCCACTAGGGAGCGTCAATACATATGTGCCTACAGCTAATATATCAACTCTTGCTCCATTGCCCACTCACAGGTTTGACTCTTACTTATTGAGTTGTCTACTATTCCTAAGGCCCTTCATGTCAATACAAATGTATGAGCTACAACCAGTATCTAATACCCATATGTTATCAGAAACAATACGAATATCAATAATATAAATACCTGAAGTAGATGGGGCATCAGATGCCTTCTTCTACTTCAAAGACTCTAGATAGGCCTTGCAGTTTCTCTTCCAATGGTCATCCTTGCCACAGTGGAAGTAAGTTCCCTTCAAGGAAGTTTTCTTTGCTTTCTTGACACCCCCCTTAGGCGCTGCGGACTTCTTCTTCTTTTGACTCTTTTTCTTTGAACCAGAATAGTCCAATAGCATCACAACCATATCCTTGCAAACAGGTGGCTTAACTGCCTTGAGCATGTTGACCAACTCGGGAATTGTTCTGGATATATTGTTCATCCGATAGTTAAGCACAAATTGTTAGTAACTATCGATTAAACCCGTTAGAATTAAGTTAATATTTAATTCATGATACAAAAGAAAACCCAAGGAGGCTAACTGCTCGATGTAGCCATTCATCTTTAGTGCATACTGCACTGGAGATGTCCCCTCAACCATCTTAGAGTGGAAGAACAATCGCGAAGTCTCAAACCTTTCAGACCTGCTTGCTCATTAAAGAGGTCCTTAAGATGATAGATTATGGTATGAGCATCTATAGCCTCGTACTGCTTTTGCAGCTTCGGTGACATATTGGCTAGTATAATATAATTAGTCATCTCGACATCGTCGAGATGCTTCCTATATGCCCTCCGATCATCATCAGAAGCATCAGTAGCAGGAGGATCGGGAAGTGGTTCTTCCAAGACATAATCAAGCTTCTTAGACTTGAGAACTATTCTCAAGTTCTTGAGCCAGTCAAAGAAGTTTGATCTAATCAACTTGTTAGCTTCCATCAATGATCTTAGATTCACACTAATACTCATAGTGTTGACTCGGGTAATAGTAACCTATCGTCAAATAGAGAAAAATTAGAATGTACTTAAATCCATATCTATAAGGACTTTAATAACACACATTATAAGTCCCACTATTTTCACAAATTCATAACCTTCAATATAAATCCGAGAGAACTCGTAGGAAAATTTTCCTAGTGGGTCGATATCCAATATCCATAAGAATGACCTTGGGTTTGCCTAACAAGTCACCTTAGTTCAACCGGTAGGTATCGGTCACACCAATTGCACCTCTAATGCAACTATCGAATCTAGTGCTATCAATTGTTGATGTGTGCACACTCATTGGGCTATCATCTCTTGACACGTGTATATTTAATAAACACTACTCAACTTCGCCTCTGTCCACGTTGATATTGGGTTTGTCCAATAAACCAACGCTTCATAGATATATATAATCCTATTCCCATGTTTCGAATATATCCGTGTAGAGCAGGCTTGGGTTTGGTCAACAACTCTAACTTTAAATGGACTCTGGTTCTCGCTACATTAAAGGAAGGCATTAGTTTTAATATTCTAAGTGAGGAGTTTGACATATATATATATGTATGTATAATATATATATGTATATTTATATGTATATATACAAGTCTTCACTCAAACTCTTGTTTAGTCTAGTGCGCTAGGGGGTGGGACCCTGAAGCGCATGGCATACTTGACCGATGCGACTCCATACTGGTTTAAAAAAGTAGTAGTGTGTGTGTGTGTATATATATCTATATAGATACACACACACACACACACACACACACACACACACATATATATATGTATATCTGAAAATCCTATTTCCATGGTTTGAATATATCCGTGTAGAGTAGGCTTGAATTTGGCAAACAACCTTAACTTCAAAAGGACTCTGGTTCTCACCATATTAAAAGAAGGCATTAGTTTTAATATTCTAATATATATATATATATATACTCTTGACACGTATACATCTAATGTATACCACCCAACTTCGCCTTTGTCCATATTGATCCTAGGTTTGTTGGACCCCATCTCCGAGGCCCAACATTCCGACCCACACAGCACGGAGGACCCATAACCGAACATATATACTAACCACAAATGAGGGAAAAATTCACTTTATAAAATTCGGGGTTGGCTTTTTGATAAAATAATCCCTCAGTTCTAACGGTCCCAACGCAACTAGAATCGCTTAATTTGGACTTGAAATGAAGAAGTTATGGTTAAAATACTATCTTAAAGAAACAGTGAAAACCGACCTTCACCGACTTCAAGACAAAATTTGAAAATCTAGAAGACTGAATCACCACTCGGGTTCTTCATAGAAATTGTAGGTTTATGACTCTAGTTTAATACAAAAAAAAAGATTCGCCTCGATCCGAGCTCCGTAGCTCCGGATATTTGAAAATTAGTAAAGTATGTTCAGCATCTAGCGACCGATCGCCGTACTTGGTTTCAAAACACCTTTTTAAAATTATAAGCAACAGTGATAAAATCAGTGTGGGAAGGTAGGAAAATGTCTT
>JANIPN010000218.1:53848887-53860209 GCA_027478595.1 Erythroxylum anguifugum
CAAATATTTAGGCTTTAATTTAAAGCTTACAATAATGTTAGTGATCATATGATTTTAATTAATTGGGAGTAGTCACAACATCTCAAATTAATTATAATTATATATTTAGCTTTAAGATCACATTAAGACATAAACTGTAATTAATTGTATGTGATATAATAAAATCTACCCACAGAAATTTTATTATATTTGTATGATTAATTAGGATAAAATATCGGATTATATTTCTTAATTTACCCACAGGAATTAAGAAAAGGAACATAATTCTTTAGTTTTATCATAACATTTCGGATGAATCTAATTGAGTAATGCTTTAGCCCACAGGCAAGTCTTATGTCACTAGAGTCATCTATTACATGCATGATTTACATTGGTAAATCATGAATTATTATTGGTCTCGAAATATATATAACGAGCATATATTTTATTTCTCAATTTGCAGTTACTCCAACATTTAATATTCAATGTGATATTCCCAAATTGAGGGGTGACAACAATAAGATTTGGAAGGAGATAATTCTGCTTCATTTAGGCTGGATGGATATAGACTATGTTATTAGGAAGACCGAAGCACCGAGTACGACTGAGTCTAGCACTCCAGAAGTTATTACTCTTTATGAAATCGTCTCTCCGTGTCGTTCATAAAGACCAAAAATATCTGCTGACGTTCGTAGTTCTGTTGACCAGTATAGTAATGTGAAAGATCTATTAAAGGCCACTGATGAGCAATTCGCTACATCCGATAAGGTCCCCCGCCAGCACTTTAATTATGCAGTTGTCATCCTTAAGGCTCACAGGACTAAAAGGCGTACGTGATCATATTATGCGTATGAGGGACATAGCGGCTCAGTTGAAAGCGTTGAAATGTACAATATCGGAATCTTTCCTGGTGCATTACATTCTGTGCACTCTACCTCAACAATACGGTCCTTTTAAGATCTCCTATGACATACATAAGGATAAGTGGTCGATCAACAAACTATTGACCATGTGTGTGCAAGAGGAGAAGAGGTTGTTGATGGAAGATGGTGAAAGGGTCAATTTGACCGTTTCTGGAAAGAAGAGGCAGGACGATGCCAAGAGTAAGGGAAAGGGCAAAGTTGCTCCTCAAGCCGATATAAAGAAGCTATCAAAATGTTTCTCCTACAAGAAGAGGAGACACATGAAGAAAGACTGCGCCAAATTTAAGGAGTGGCTCAAGAAGAAATGTAGTCAATTTTCATTTGTTTTTTATGAGTCTAATATGGTTAATGTTAATCATAACACATGGTGGATTGATTCTGGTTCTACAATCCATGTTTCGAATACTTTGCAGGCTATGCAGAACCTAAGGAATCCGGTGGGAAGTGAACAAGTCATCTATTCAGGAAGCAAGATGAGTTCGCATGTGGAAACCATCGGCAATTGTAGTTTGGTTTTGAGCAATGGTTTTGTTTTGTGTTTGGAAAAGACCTTTTATGTTCCAAATTTCTCTAGAAATTTGATTTCTGTATCAAGACTTGTACCATTTGGTTTTTCCTTTAACTTTTCAGATTTTAGTTTCAGTTTGTATAATGAATCGAAAGTTATTGGTTGTGGTATATTATCTGATGGTCTCTATTCCCTTCAGTTACAAAATAATGATGCCTATAATTCGTTGCATGTCACCGTTGGATTGAAACGATGCGTTGTGAATGAAGAATGCTCTATGTTGTGGCACCGTAGATTAGGACACATCTTCATTGAGAGAATTAAGCAATTAGTAAATGAAGGGGTACTTAGTACTTTGGATTTTGCTAATTTTGAGACTTGCGTGGATTGTATTAAGGACAAACAAACTAATAAGTCTAAAAGGGGTGCCAAGAGGAGTACAAACCTATTAGAAATCATACATGCAGATATTTGCTGTCCAGATATGGACGCAAGTAGTCCGAAATATTTTATCACCTTCATAGACGACTATTCGCGATATATGTATCTCTACTTACTTCATTCTAAGGACAAAGTTTTGGATGCCTTTAAAATTTTTAAGGCTGAAGTGGAGAATTAATGTGGAAAACTGATTAAAATCGTAAGGTCAGATAGAGGTGGAGAGTACTATGATAGATACACTGAAAATGGACAAACACCTGGTCCTTTTGCGAAGTTTCTTCAGGAACATGAGATTGTTGCCCAGTACACCATGCCTGGTTCTCCGGATCAGAATGGTGTGGCAGAAAGAAGAAATCGAACTTTAATGGACATGGTGAGAAGTATGAGGAGTAACACAAAACTTCCTCAATTCCTGTGGATAGACGCTCCAAAGATGGCTGTGTATATATTAAACCGGGTTCCAACTAAGGCTGTCTCAAAGACACCTTTTGAGTTATTTAAGGGTTGAAAATCGAGTCTAAGGTATATATGCGTTTGGGGATGCCCGTCTGAAGTGAGAATTTACAACCCACTGGAGAAGAAACTAGACCCAAGGACCATTAGTGGGTATTTCATTGGATATGCTAAAAGGTCTAAAGGGTATATGTTCTATTGTCCATCTCACAGCACTAGAATTGTGGAATCAAGAAATGCAAAATTTCTTAAGAATGACTTGATCAGTGGGAGTGGTCATTTTCCAGAAATAGGTTCTGAAAGGAACCATTATGAAGCTCAACCCTCTGGTTCAAGTAATAGATTGATTGTCATCCATACCCCTCAAGTTGAAATAGGTATTGGACAACCAGTTAATAAAGTTCCACAAGCTATTAGTACCAATCTAGTAGATCAAGTTGGAAATTAGGAACAACCAGGAATTATTAAGCAACTAGTTGAACAACCGGTTGAGAAACAAGTTCCTCGTCTCAATGATGATACAACATTGAGGAGATCTACTAGGGTTAGAAGCTCAGCAATACCTAGTGATTACATAGTCTATATACAAGAGTCAGATTACAACATTGGAGTCGAAAATGATCTTGAAACATTTTCACAAGCCATGTGTTCTAAGGAATCGGACTTGTGGTACAATGCTATGAAGGATGAGATGGATTCTATGGCATCTAATCAAGTCTGAGATCTTGTTGAGTTGCCAAATGGTGTGAAAACTATTGGATGTAGATGGGTATTTAAGATAAAGAAAGACTCATGAGGCAACATTGAAAGACATAAGGCAAGACTTGTTGCCAAAGGGTTCACTCAAAGGGAAGGAATCGACTACACGGAAACATTTTCTCCCGTATCTAAGAAAGATTCTCTTCGTGTAATCATGGAATTAGTAGCTCATTTTGATCTTGAGTTACATCAAATGGATGTGAAAACGACGTTCCTCAATGGTGAACTAGAGGAAAAGGTTCACATGAAACAACTTGAAGGATTCTCCTCTAGTGATGGTGAGCATTTAGTATGTAAGCTTAATAAATCCATATATGGATTAAAACAAGCCTTCCGACAGTGGTATTTAAAATTTCATAAGGTTATCCCTTCATTCAGTTTTGAAGAGAATATAATGGACCAGTGTTTATTACAGAAGGTTAGTGGGAGTAAGACTTGTTTTCTTGTGTTGTACGTGGATGATATATTGCTCACTATATATATGGTTTACAACAAACCTCTCAAAATTATTCCTTAAGATTGATGAGGTTTGTCCTCTTTCGGCTTTATGGAAAATAGAGTTAAAAGATGCTTGTATCATAAGGTAAGGGGAAGCAAGGTTATCTTTCTATTATTACATGTGGATGATATATTGCTCACTTCCAATGACTTGACCATAAGTTTAAGTGACTTCTGGCTAAGCATTTTGACATGAAGAACCTTGGTGAAACATTTTTTATCCTAGGTATGCAAATTTATCGGGATAGATCTCGACACTCATTAGGCCTCTCATAGAGTGCATACGTTAAGTGATTGCTACAAAGGTCTAATGTGGCAAACTATAAACTTTTCGTAGCACCTATCTCTCATGGTGAGAGATTATCTTTCGCACGGTATCCAAAGAATAAAGTAAAGAGAAAGGTTATGAGGAACGTTCCCTATTCTATAACGATTAATAACCTGATGTATGCCCAGGTGTACACTAGATCGGGTATTGCATTTGCAGTTGGACTGTTGAGTCAACACTTGGCTAACCCAGACATAAAAAATTGGAATGCAATCAAGTGAGTGTTAAGACATTTAAAAGGAACCAAGGTTATATGTTGACATGCGGAAGGGTCACCAAGCTAAACCTTGCAAGGCATATAGATTTGAATTTTGCTATGTATCTGAATTTGATAGTCCACTTTAGGTAACATTTTTATGTTTGCAGATGGTACAATGTCATGGAAAAGTATCAAGTAGATACAAGTAACTTCCTCAATTATGCATGCAGAGTGCATGCTATAGGGCTACTTCACAGACAATTTAACTCAGAAACCTGATTTATAGGTTGTCTGTGGTTGATTCAATGGCTAGACTCATTCGTTTGTATTGTGACAATCTTACTACTATGTTGTTTAGTAACAACACAAGAATGTCACAGGGTCTTAACATCTGGACGTCAAATATTGTGCACCAAGTGTAGCACCCATAGTCAAGGGTGGTAGATTCAATTTGAATCAATGCCTAAAAAATGACTTTGAGTGGGAACACATGAAGAACATTCCATATGCTTCAGCTGTAGGAAGCCTTATGTATGCTCAGTTCTGCACCCGACCTGACATTGCATATGTTGTTGGAATGTTATGCAGATATCAGAGTAACCTAGGAATTGACCACTGGAAAGCTGTAAAGAAGGTCTTGAGATATCTTCAGGGCACAAAGGACTACATGCTTTTATACAGACAAACTGAGAACTTGGAAGTAGTTGGATACTCCGATTCAGACTTTGTTGGCTGCATTGATTCAAGGAAATCAACATCTGGTCATATATTCATGCTAGCTGGTGGAGTTGTATCTTAGAGAAGTGCCAAGTAGACCCTGATTGCTACTTTCACTATGGAAGCTAAGTTCATCTTATGTTTTGAGGCCACCTCGCATGCTGTATGGTTAAAGAGTTTCATATCTAGGCTCAGAGTTGTTGATTCAATTTCTAAGCCGTTAAAGTTGTATTGTGACAACTCTGCTGCAGTCTTTATGACTAAAAATAACAAGAGTGGAAGTCAAAGTAAGCATATCGACATTAAATATTTAGCCATAAGAGAACGTGCTAAGCAAAGAAAAGTTGTCATAGAGCACGTTAGCACTGATTTGATGATTGCGGGTCCTTTAATTAAAGACATGCCACCTAAGCAGTTTAAGGATCATGTAGTGCAAATGGGACTTGATTCCATACTGTGATTTTGTTGTACATCTGTTGATTCAATGGAACTCTTATTCAGTTTGATATTTTCTCATAAATTTTGTGCACACATATTTTGATTGGTTTTAAGAAATGTCAGTTAAGTTTGGACCTAGAATAAACATATGGTTCAATCATTAAGTTACCATGCTAGTAATGATAAATTTTGTATATGTAATACATGGAAGATACTACTCACTATAAGAGGACCTATCGCCATGATTCATATAATTGATTTCTTGTTATATGTGGTGTTGGGTTAAATGGACCAAGTGGGAGAATGTAATTCTTTTTTTCACGATTTACCTAACCATCCTCATTATTATGTGTGGTCCATTGAAATACGTTAAACCTACCCACTATATTGCGTTGCCCATCTACCCAACTCTTTGTCTTTGTGATGGCCAGAGACTTGAGTAGGTTTTAGTGGATTTAATCCAACTTGTTTGGTCCTTATCTTCACCTAAGCATCATCTGACACCATCGTTTGGCTAAGGAAGAGGATAGAAGCTCCAAACTTCTCAGATCTACAGTGGAAGGCAATGGCTGGAGGTATTTCGGTTACATTTCTGCTGCTTGCTTCACCTATATATATGGTTATATATGGTCTTTATATGCATGGATTTTGTATGTAAATTTTGTATAAAATGCATTCTACTGTTAAGGTTTCATTTCACAAGTTGAAAGTAATTAATTATATACTAATATGCTAAAAATAAGGTAACCATCGGTGGCACATAAAAGGAGAAAACCATTTGTTTTAATATTGATGACATTGAGCATATTTGAATTGCATACATATTATGGGAGAGAAACCATAATTGTATGTATACCTGGGGAGAAAAAGATAGATTTATCTTTAAATTAGTATATGGGCTCTTTGTAAATTATTCGTTTTTCAAGAAGCATTTCGCATAGATATTTTTCTCGTATAATAAAGAGTTTTTAAAAAGGTAGAAAGTGAAGCTATCTATATTTAGCTTTGGATATTTATAATTTTGTATATCATATACCCATTTATTGTTGAAAAAAGGGAAAGTGATTTGTAATATTGAAACTTCATTATTCATATTTGATGATATATGAAATAAAGGAGAGCATGCATTACATATTATTTTAATACTAGAAAAGTTTACTCAATCTCATGTGCATTTTCATCATCATAAAAAATGAGAAATTTTCTTTTGTTTATTTATTATCATAAGATATTTTATTATCATAAAAATGATAAAATTGTTGGAACAAATTTATTTTTTAAAAATTAAAAGAATATCATTAATATATCCTAAGAAGGATAAACTTACAATTGAGTCACTATTTTTCTTACAACCGTTCAAGTCTTTCCATACTATTCTTGTCCAAAAAGATCATAAGACAACTACTCCCTTTATATAAAAGAATCTTTTTTTTACATGATCCATTTAGTCCTCATTGAAGAGTTGACATCTACATGAGCATTGTGAGCATATAGAATTTCCATGATCCAATGAAATTCCTTTGAGCAATCTAAGGTTTCTTTATCTCCAGATTAATTGAACACATCAATTGAAAGAAGTTTTGATAAAAGAGATGTCTTACCCTATCCTCCAAGTCATATCATTAGCCTATTGTAGTATTTCACACCAATATGATTCCCCACAATATAGATTGAACAAGTGTATGATGGACCAAATAGTGTTAGAGAACTAACAATGAAAGAAGAGGTATGGAATAGTCTCAGTAACTGTTTCATATAATACACATACACCATTTGTGCTTCTATAAAGCCTGTCTTTAGTTCTCAACCAATGCTTAGCTACAATCCAGCTTATGAATGAGGGTTTAGGTATCAAGGTTTGATTTTAGAATATATTATATAATTGTACTCTAGGAGAATGAGGCATGAATAGTTGTAGACAAGAAGAATTTTTAAAGTTATTTAAGTTGTTATCTAACCAGATAACTTTGTCCTCCTCTATCATGTTTAGTTGGTAGCTACAACAACAACAACCTAGTTAAAATCTTACTGATACATGGGGTCTGGAGAGGTCCAGTAGTATTCAGCCTTACCTATAATTGGTAGAGAGGTTATTTTTGATAGATTCATACACACACACACACACTTATGCATATACATATTAAAATAATTATTATAGATAAATACAAAATTAGACATAGACAAAGATATAGACATAAAAGATAATGATAATAATAATAATAATAATAATAAATAAAATAAAATAAAATAAAATAATAAATATAAAACAAGTAAGGAGTAAAAATAAAAAATAAAACAAGTAAATAAATACACAAACACGAAAGAAGACATGTTAATAAATAAAAAAAGCTATTATAAGAAAATATTTAGGCTAAATAAGGAAATGTTTAGGCTAACTAATTAAGAGGGAAGTATTACGTATTAAATGTTTAAAAGGTAAATGATGCGAACTCAAACTTAAGATGGAGCCCAATATTTGAGAATTCTAAACATCTTTAGATATATATATTCTACTCTTTTGTTTATTGACTTTTAGCCATGATATATTAGAAAAATCCTTCAAGACATTCATTATAAGCCTCAAAGAGGAAGGACGAGCACCACTTAACATAATCAAGTCATCTGCATAGGCTAATTATATGATATTCATCTCCTCACGTTTAGTGTGAAAGGAGAAATTTGGATTTCTGTCTATACTATATTGGATCATGCCTACTAAGACCTCTATTGCCAAAGTGAATAGGTATGGGGAAATTGATTGCCCTTGCCTAACTCCTTTTGCTCCTTTGAAAAGCTTACAAGGATTTCCATTAATGAGCAAGTTGTAGGAAGTGGTTAAGAAATAAGAATAAATCCAGTCAATGAATTTGGAAGGAAACCAAAAGCATAAACTATGAATAAAGTTCCAATGTAAGGAATCAAATGCTTTGGAGAAAATGAATATTCATTACATAACCCCTTATTGCTCTTTTGGAATCATATCCCTTCAATAAATGCTACATAATAAGAAGTTATCATATATAGATCTACCTAGAATGAAGGCTCCTTAAGTAATGTGGATAATGTCTCTAATATAATTCTTGAACCTTCTTGCCAAAATCTTGGAAACAAGTTTGTTCATAATGTTACGGTAAGAGATTGAGCAAAGATCAATCATACTAGTAGGATTGGAGATCTTAGGACTCAAGTACAGGTATGTTTTGTCCAATTACCTGAGCATCCTATAACTTGAAAAGAATTCCTAAGCTAATTTAACTACTAGCTTCTTTATAATGGCCTATGTGTTTTGAACAAAATAGGCAACGAAACCATCAAGCCTTAGAGACTTGATAGGATTAAGGCTGAACAACATTTCGTTAACTTCTTAAATTATTATCGGACTGATCAAATCTTTTTTTGTCCCCTAGCTGAAAGTTTTCCTTATGTCCAGTCCTATTTGCCTGCCCTTGGCACTTCCTTCAAAATCATCTCCCAACAATTTATGGTAATTCATTATTGCAATTCCTTCTATACTTTCTCTGACAATGCAAAACTTCCCTTCTTTATCTATTAAGGAGTTTATTTTGGTTTTGTTTCTTCTAGCAAGGATGGAACAGTGAAAGAACTTGTAATTTGCATTTCCTCCCTTAAACTAGTTCAATATTGCTTTTCGTTTTAGTAAAAAATTGTGATCTTGTAGAGTTGAATTGAATTCCTTATCTTTTTGGCTTCCAAGTGTTTCAGTTTTAGATGATAAGGGTCCTAATAACACTCTTCCTATATTTTCTTAGTCATTTTATGAATCTCTTTTAGCGTCTCCTTTACTAACTTTAGTTTTCTTTTAAGTGAAAAGCCTGACAACCATGAACTTCTACCTACTAAATTGACTTAACCAAATTTATAAAACCAACTTTTTAAATTAGGAAGTTAAAAACCTAAAAAGGGACCTGAAAGAATTATTTGAGCATAATTTTAGAACCTCTATCATAAAGTGATCTGAATATAGAGGGGCACCAAACTATGGAAAAGTTTCAAGAAAATAATCTAGCCATTATTAATTCACCAACACTCAATCAAGTTTTTTCCTAGTGAAAAATTCTCCTTATTTCTTGTTTATCCATGTGAAGTAGTTGATATGAACTTTAGATACACCACTTTTAGTTTATTGACCACCTATTCTAGTTCTCTTCTAATTCCTTTAAATTTTACTCTAATTCCTTGTGCTTCATTCGCATTAAGAACACAATTCATATCACCCACATTTATCCATGGCCTTCTTATAAGCCTCTAAATTGAATACAAGTCCTCTTATAGCTTACTCCTTTAAAATTTAAAATTATAGGCACAGATGATTGAAATATCAAAGGAATTAGTAAAACCATTCCACTGATAGGTAAGATAAAAACAAATGATTAGTAGTTAAGATATTGGAGATCTTAACAAAATCAGTGTTGTAAACAAAAAAAATTCTTACATTTAAGTGGTTTAAATGATAAGAACTTACACCCCAATTGTGTTCTAAAAACTTCATAGAATCTTGGTGCTTAGGAGTCTTTATTTTGGTTTCAATTAAACTTATAATAATTGGTTTTTTTCTCCAAGAAGACTTCTCTGATGACTTGATATTTCAAAGGGTCATTCTTTCCTCTAACATTCTAAAAAAATAAAGACATAAGTGTTAAATCAAGCTAGAGGTTACCAACCTTTAGCCTTGTCTTTTTCTTATTTCCTTCTAGATTTTCTCTTAGAGAATGAGCCGAGATTAGTGAATCTCTCCTCCATTGGTAGTAAATGATCCTTACTTATAAGATCCTGACCTTCCTTTTCTGTGTTATTCTCTTCTTCCTCTATATTTAGCTTATTGAGGGATAAAGACTTTTGTAAGCTAATTTCCTCCTTCTTCTGTAGACTATTGTTGTCCCTCATCACTTTAGTATTCACTAACCTTTCTACTTTAGCTGTAGGTTCACTGAGAATCATGTCCTCATTCCCACTTTGTAGTTGATCATCTTGAGTAATGCTGTCTTGATGAAGTGTTGAAGCTACTAGACCTTCTGGCTCACTGATTCTGATTACTTCATAGTAAGTTCCAATAGTACATACTGTTTTAGTTGGCTTCCAGATTATATTCATGCTTGGTTTCTAAATGTATGAAAGCTGAATTTCAGTCTTGGTTAGCTTACCGTTTATATTAAATCTCATAATTGATATATTCTTAGGTAACTCTTCTTTCATTTTGACTTCCACACATATTGCAACTTAACATATTCTATCCATTCTTGAAATTAAAGAATAAAAACATATTGGTTCCCTTATAGAGTTGGCTATGTATCTTAGTCCTTCTATGGTAAAGTGCTCTGAGGAACATTATGGAAAATAATCCATAAAGGAAGAGTTTCAATTCTATATTTATCTAACCCATACTTGATCTCCATTTTTGCAAAAACATAAGTTAACTACCTATATTCTGGGGCCTCTATTCCAGGATTTCAATGTTGTTTACATCCTTTCAGAACCTAAATAATAGGGTCATCTCCAACCCTTTCTTTTCCCACGTAGCCACTTTCCAAGTTTAGAGTTGTGGAAATGCTACCATTTTGCCAGTGAAATATCCTATACTAAAGTTGATGACTAGGTTACAACACTAGCTTATAACATCTCAAGTGGTGGAGTAACAACTCCATTAATAGCTGTTGTTTCGACATAACTAAACTTAACACTAGCAGATTCAACTGCTGCGATTCTACTCCAAGGTCTACAAGGGAAGCCTTTGTTGAAGTTAGTTTTGCCCTCTATATTAGTAGCTTTACCATAATATGTCACTTTAAGCTTAGTTTTTTTTGGTAAATCAGAAAAAATCAAATTAATCAGAAAATATATATACAAGAAAGTTCACAGACAAAGCCTCAGAAGGCTCGACCAGCAAAACCTCAGGCAACCAAAATAGAAACTAAGGGATTCCACTGCATAGGAATAAGTAACCCGAACCCCAAGGAACAGCAACTAAAGAAACATAATGAAAAAGCATATCCATATCCCCGAATAGACAAGAATAATACTGCCACAAATGATGACTGGATCAACATGAGCAGTCTGAAGA
>JANIPN010000218.1:54064572-54076141 GCA_027478595.1 Erythroxylum anguifugum
ATTTCAGTATTATCATTTACTTGTTCAATAATCAAGTTTTGTTAGTTTACTTTAATTTTTAGTTAATTCAATCTTTTGATTACCTTAGACAATTCAAATTGTTAGGTGATTATATTAATCCTCGTGGGATTGATAGCAGTTGTACTATTATATACGACTCTTAAACTTATGGTATATCATAAAATAAACAAACAAAATATAAGTTTCATTCTTTTGTATGAAACTATGTTTTAAATAGATAAGTATTTCCTTTGTTTCCATTTCGTTTTTAGATATAGACCACAAAATCATACTTTATTAATATAAAATATAGAAATGTGCAAATAGAAAAAAAAGATATGGGGAATAGGGGATGAAGTTAGCAATATGGAATGTAAAAGGGCTCAATAACCTCAATAAAAACTAGCTATCAAGGAATTTATTTAGAATAGTAACCTAGATTTTGTTGGTTTGTTGGAAACTAAAATAAAAGGGGAGAACCTAGAGAGAGCTTTATGGTTCCTGGATAAGGGTTGGAAGGTGGTTACCACCCATAATTACCACATAAATGGCAAGGTGGTAATTAGATTTAATCCCCAGAAAGTGGAGATGGTTTGTAAGGTAGAGAATGAATAGCTAATACACTGTGTTTTATTACTCAAAGAAATAGGTATGGAGATTGCAATTACAAATGTATATGCAGTAAATCCCAAGTTCCAAAGGCAAGGTGTGTAGAGGGACTTGAAAGAATTAGTAATATTATAAAGACTCCATGGACACTACTAGGGGACTTAATTACACACTAAAAACGAATGAAAAAAATGGGAGGGAGATAATGGAAACAACAAGGTTGTAGAGAATTATAGGAATTGGAGAATAATTCAAGTCTGTTTGATTTGAAATGGTATGGAGCTAAGCTTACCTGTAATAATAAACAATATAGGGAATGTTTCCTTATTAGAAAACTTGATAGATGTATGGTGAATGGTCAGTGGCTAGTGCATTTTCCTCTAAGTTGCGCTATGTTTGAAGAACCTAAAGCCTCAAATCGTAGCCCAGTGGTAATGGATCTAAAGTCTAGTGAGGAAAGGAGGTGTGCACCCTTCAGGATTTTCAGCCATTTGATGGAGGTTCCAGGCTTTAGGGAGATACTTAGGCAGGGATGGTAGTGGAGATTCCAGGCACCAAGAGCTATAAGATAAGTATGAAGTTGAAGGGATTGAGAAGCCAATTGAAAAAGCTAAGGAGAGAAACTCAGAATTCATAATAGAAGGAAACTCACAAGGAATTGGAGGAGTTGAAGATTTGTCATATTAGACTATTAATCAAATGAGATGATATGCTAATAAAGAGGAAGGAACATAAGCTGATATTAATGTCTAAACAAGTCTTGTTAAACGTCAATACCTTACTAAGATAGAAATCAAGAATAGTATGGCTGAAGGAGGGAGGGAGATGTACAAAATTCTTCATAAGTGTTATTTTAGCAAGGAGGAACAAGAATGTTTGGAATATGAAGTTGTTCTGAAGTATGAGAATCAAGAAAGTAAAAAAAAAGTCTTACATTTGAATATTTCTCCAAACAATATGGAACTGAAACTAGAGTTAAGAAAATACCACAAGAGGTGGTAGTTGAACCCAAATAGGTGGCAAAACAGAATAAGGATGAACTAGTAAGGGAAGTAACAAGAGATGAGATTAAGAAGGCTGTTTTCTCATTAAATCCTGACAAATCTCCAGGGGCAGATGGCTACAATGGTAAGTTTTTTAGAAAAACTGGGATATTATGGGGGATGAAGTAATTGGAGAAGTGCAAGAGTTTTTCCTTAATAGAACTATACTAAGGGAATGAAATAAAACATTTATGTGCCTTATCCTTAAATAAAGCATTGCTATAAGGCTGGAGCACTTTAGGACAATTACGTGTTGTAATATCCTCTACAAAACAATCACCAAGATATTAGCAAATAGAATAAAAAGGAGACTGGGGAAGATAATAAGCTCTAATCAAAATGCTTTCTTGAAAGGAAGGTCAGTAGCTACTAATATTCTACTTTGTTAGGAACTTCTAGAAGGGTATCATCCAAAGAGAAAAAGAACAACTGCACAATTAAAATAAACCTAGCTAAGGTATATGACTCGATCAACTGGAGCATTCTTTTTAAAATTCTAATATCCAGATTTGTTTAGAGTGTTGGATTGAAGAATGTGTAACAATGGCCTCTATAGCTGTTTTGGTTACTAAGGACCTACTAGATTAATTAAAGCTAGGAGGGGCTTAAGGCAGGGGGATCCACTATCCCCCTACTTATTTGTTCTTTATATGGAGGCCTTGTCCACCCTCTTTGCTAAGAATACAAGGATTCACCTAGAGTTCCAATATCATCACAGATGTAAGGGTATGAAGCTCACGCATGTTACTTTTACTGATGATCAGTTGTTGTTTTGAGGGATTATAAATTCTCAATAAACTTACTTATGCATAAAGTAGAGGAGTTCCACGAGATATCAGGATTGAGAAGCAATCCAACGAAAAATTGGTTCTATTTATTAAGAAACTCCAATAAAGAGGTAGCTTTAAAAGCTATAGATATGGGATTGAAGCAAGGGAACTTACCACTCAAGTATCTAGGAGTGCCTATTTCCCAAAAGAAGATAACAGCTGCAGAATGCAAACCATTGTTGGACTCAATAAATGGAAGAATGAACCATTGGAGCAATAGGTATCTAAGTTATAGGGGTAGACTCTAACTCATCAAGTCAATTTTGAGCAATATAACTAACTACTAGATGAACCATCTTTCATTACTGAAGAGCATTCTCAAGGAAATAGACAAAAAAACTTATAATGTTCTTATGGAACGACTTGAGTTAAGGAAAAAGCAAAGAAAAAATAAGTTAGAGAAAAATTTACAAACCTAAACATCAGACAGGGTTGGGTATTTGCTCATTAAGGCTGATTAGTAATGTCAGCTTGGAAAAATTTTTGTGGTGGCTGTGTAGTAGGAAGGAAGACTTATGGGTGAAGTGGATACATACATATCAGGGATGTTTAGAGACATTCTAGGGATAAGGCAATGGATGCAGAACTTGGTATTTCATAAAATTGGGAATGGTGAAAGCATGCACTTTTGGTATGATAATTGGCATTGTAGGGTAGGTCCTCTTTATAAAGTGGAACAACTACAACAATTAAGGTTGGTGGTGAGTGCAGAAACTAAAATAAGCAGGTTTATAAAAGATAACCAATGGAATTGACCTTTTTACAATAAAAAAAGTTTAATAATCATCTTCGATCAAATGCCAAGCTGCCAGGAGAATGAAAATGATGTAATTCAGTGGAAAGCTGATAGATCTAGGAATTTTAGCACAAAGTCTTACAAATTTCTGATGTAGGAAGATCAAAACACAAGGATTTAATGGACTAAACTGGTTTGGGACACAGACATCAAACGAACATATTCTTTTATACATGAATGTAGAAGCTTGGAGATGGTTTACTAGGAAATTATACACCAAAATAGGATGGGCTTTATATTTAGAGGAATAGCTACTAGCCTTTCTATAAACATAAAAGAGAGATGGTTATTGGGTTGAACCACCTTGTATAAAGAGATCAGTAGGAACCATAACTAGGTAATCTAGATTTTTTTTGTTGTACTAGCCTAAATTTTGTGCATCAGTGTACTGTACATAAACTTTATATATGAAACGTATTATCTTTCAAAAAAATAGAAATATGCAAAGAAAGGGTTAAGATTTAGAGTACTATAGTTAAAACAACAGTATATCATCTTCTTTTTTATTAGTTTCCATCTAAATTATATTTATAAATATAAAAGAATTATATTATATTGCTAAGAAGTAAGCTAGCGATGTCACAGAAGTTGGGTGAATACAGGAAGATGAGAAGAGGCCATCTTTAGCCTTAGCCTAGTGGAGAACTTGTGACCATAACCTTTTTCCCTTATCCAATCTTTATATTCCTTTCACATCATATGTAATTGTTCCAATCTATTCCTATCCTAATGTAAATTCCCAACTAAAAACCATTCCAAAATATACAATCAAAACGACCAGTTATTAATGGAATTCCTTGTCGACTCTCTATAAAATATTCATTTGGACGGGGGCTTCCAAAAGCATTGTAGGCTAAACCTGAGGTTTGTTCATCTACTCCTTGTTTAAGTTTTGAAACAAAATAATGCTTTTAACTTTATTAAAATTATTATCATTACTTTGCATCAAAAATCTTACCAAAGGCATACTGCCTACTTTAGTCTTTGGCAAATTCAGCCCTTTTTACACTAGACAAGTAAACACCTTGAATCATAACTTCTGTATAAAAAGAATGAATCTAATCTCAGCAAGCTAGGTGATTTATTCTTAAACAAATGTCAAAATCCTTTAAAATAAAACTAAACATAATTTTTCGTTAAAATCTTTTAAAAGATCCCCTTCATGAGCATTGTTCAGTTAGGAGCAAGCTCTTCAATGTCTTATTGGTTTAGTGATAGCTGTATATGATTTAATTATCAGGCAATCAAAACTAGTGACAATAGAGTAATCCAAGTGAAGGAAGAAAATTTTCTATGTACTTTAATGTGTTTGGAGGTTTTTAAGTGTAATTTTCATAATATCTACATTTTATTTTAAGGTAGGTCAGCACACATGAAAATTTTAACATTTCTTCTTTAGTGTGGTCAAAAAGTCTAATTTCATATAGATGAAGAGAGTATTTAATTAAACTTCACACTTATGATGAGTTATAATTTGTAGTGGCATTCAAAGTGGATTTACCCATGATAAGCTCAGGTTCTAGATGTCACCATTTGAAGAAAATGAAACCGAATGTGAATGTCACATGTGTTTGTCATATGCTGACTTTGACCCATACCATGTGACTCTGCTAGTTCAATGGTTCCTTGATTAGCATTATCTATTATTTTTCTTTCTTCATAAAGATGTGTAATTTAATTAGACATTGAATTTAACAAGAGATTCTGAACTTGATAAAGATGTGTAAAGTTTTCTTGTCTAATTATTTGAAGTACGTGTATGATATGATTTGAAGGGTAGTAAAATTATTTGTTGTTTCTTGAAGTAATTAGCTTGGATAAACAATCATATAAAGATATAATTATAAGAGGGAGAGAACAACATTTTGTAAAACATAAAACTTACTTTCTTAACATTGATGATTACAAGTTAGGGTATAAATTCAAACTTTCTAGAAATGAATCCTAAAAGAGATGGAGTTGAAAAAAATAATGAAAGGTACATAAGATTCCTATAATTAAAGAACATGTTTTAATTAAATACTTCATAACTTTTTTTTGTTTGTCTTTCTTGTGTGAAAAACCCGAGGATTGGGTTTTAATTTTGGCATGATGGGACCCTCAAATTTATCTTAAACATACATTATGAAGGAGGAGAAAGGTATAATTTTGTCGTAGATCAAGATCATTTGACCATATTTACATAGCAACGAATTTGGGCTATAAAGAGGTTGGATTTTTTAGTTATAAATTTCCTTATAAATATTTTGAGGATGGAATTGGAGACTTAAGAAGTGAGGATGACTTTATCATCATGATTAATGTAATTGAAGGAAAAAAGCTATGAAATTGTGGAGTTTTTTTTTCTAATAGTGTTGTGTATCCCTTATTGAGAGATAAGAAAAGGTGTTCCAAAGATGGTGAACAAGTTGATTATGAGGTTGCTGAGATTGATCAACCTACTTTTAAGGTGGGAAAATAGCCTGACACAAATGAGGGTGAGAAAGGATAAGTTAGTAACTTTGATGATCTAAAATATGTGGGTGAGGAAGAAGAAGTTAGTAACTTCGATTATTCTAATTCAACTGATGTTATGATATATTTGATTAGGGAAAAGGTGAAGATGAAAAAGGCAGTTTATAGTGGTGTAAACAAAATCCTAATAAATAACATACTAGGTATAGATACAAATTCAATATATATGAGCTTAGGAGCGTGGATGCTAGTTCAGATGAAGAAGGGAGAAGCAGTCCTAAATTATTAGAATTTAATATATATAATGATATGTTGAGGCCAATTGATTTAAATGTTGGTATGTCATTTGATTCGGTGAAAGCATTTAGGTAAGCTCTAGTGTAAAATGTTGTTGAGAAGGGTTTTGATTATGTATATGTCAAGAATGAGAGATGTAGAGTAACTGTTGTATGTAAAAAGGGTTGTGGGTGGATGATACATGCTTCTTTAAGACAATATGGGATTGTATTTCAAATTAAAACATTTCAATCTAACCATAAGTCGTAAGTGTCGTAGAGAATACCAGAACGGAAAATGTAAGGCATTATGGATTATAAAGAAATATCTCTTGTATTTTAAAGATTGCCCTATATGGGAGGCTTAAGGGTGCACTTTTAAGGGACTTTAATGTTGAGATTACAAAACAAAGGCATGTACAACAAAATTTTTTACATTAGAGCTTTTGATAGGTGAAGAGGGAAAGCAATTTCAAGATTTGAGGAGGTATAGATTAGTTATATTGAAGTACAATACAGATAGTACTTTTATAATCAAGTATCCACAACTTTTGATTCCATATGTGTGTGTGTGTGTATGTGTGTGTGTGTGTGTCTGCTTAGATGCTTATAGAAAGGGTTTCTTGGCTAATTGTAGGCTTGCGATGTATATCGATAGTTGTCACTTAAAAGATAAGCATGGAGGGAAATTGCTTTCGGCCATTTGATTGGATGGAAATAACAACGTGTTTCTAATCACATGGGCTATGGCTAGATTTGAGAATCAATTATCATGAAAATAGTTTCTTGGATGTTTATAAGAAGACATTAGACATTATCAAGATCACAATTAGGTCTTTATTTTCAGTCAATAAAAGGTAAAATTATGTTATTGGGTTTTCTTTTTATCTTATAAACATTCATTTATAGTTATGTACATTTACCAAGTGCGTTAACATGCTTTGTGGGTTAATTGAAATAGAGTTTGGAACAAGTGTTTAATGTTGATATTGCTGGTGTTGAATATAGATATTGTACAAGGCATACTTATGCGAACCTTCAAGCTAAATTTAAGACAACAAAGGTTATAAAGAGTATAGTATAGAATGTGGGTAGAGCATAGAGCTTCAATGAATTTGAGAGTTATATGATTGTTTAATTTTGGTTGGCATTTGAACTTTAATGTATATGGTTGTTTAAGTCATGATGGACTTCTCCTTTTTTCCTTAAACAGGTACATGAAGCAATTAGAAGGTATTGACAAGTCAATATATGACTGTTTAGACAAAATACCAACCTCCAAGTGGTGCAGGGACACTTATAGTGTAGAGCTTGAATATGACATGTTGGTGAAAAATCATTGTGAAAGCCTTAATGCTTACATCAAGGATGCTTGGGACAAGTCAATCATAACAATGCTTGAGATAATTGGAACAACAATGATGAAGATATTTAAGAAGAAAAAGGAGGGGATGGAGAAACTTAATGGATCTTTTTCCTAGGATCTAAAAATCCTAAGAGAAGTTTAAACAAATTTCTAGTAAATGGATGCCATACTTTATTTTAAACTTCTCTTAGGTTTTTTAGATCCTAAGAGATTGTTTAAAGTGGAGCATATGAATTTTGACTAACATATTGTTGATTTAGGAAATAGGGTATGCACATGTAGAAAGTGGCATTTACGTGGAATTCATTGTCAATATGGCAATTACGTGGAATTCATTGTCAATATGCTTATGTTGCAATCATAAACGATAGTGGTAAAGTAGAAGATTATATGGACTTGATGTATATTAAATTCAAATTTGGAGCTACTTATGCATATAATATTTTTTTGATTCCTAGTAAGGATTTATGATTGACCGATTAACGAGTTTTATAGTTCTAAATTCCTTTCACCACAATATGTGAGAAGGGTTGGAAGATCAAAAAAGGCAAGGAGTAAGGAGGTAGGAGATTAACATAACCCATATAAAGCTACTTAGAAAGGACTTTAGATGACATGCAAAATACACAAACAATATGTTCACAATTCAAAAACATATTACAATAGAATACATGATAGTCAAACTAACCAATTGACATAAGAACCAACACAGTCGTTAAAGAGAAGAAGAAGAAACTATCTTTTTTTGTGTGTATGTGCACGTTAAGACTAGCTATTCATCTATGTAAAGCTCATTTTGGTTAGCAATTGTTTGTTTATAATGTTTTTTTTTCTATATATCTATTTTTTATATAACTCTTATTTATCAAATGAATTTCTCTCTGTGTGTGTGTTTTGGGTGGAAATTATAGTTGTTTTAGCTTATTTTGCTCATGTTGTCAGTTTAGGGTATCTGTACTACACACAAACTGTCCATTATTAGTTTACTTTGTAAGTGTCATACTTATTCAACTTGTTAATGATTTGTCCAGTATTTGCAATATTTCCTATATGCTTATGGTGTCTATCCATACTTGGTGATATATATATATATATATTCTATTACTTTATTTTTATATTTGTGTTATTATTAATTGAAGTATCAGTCATTCGATATAATATTTATTATGTCATTATATGAAATAAATAATACAAATAATGGATAAAAAAGAACTGTATAGCCCTTTCCAAATAAGATAATACTAATACATTAATACTAAAAAATATTTAATATTAATACATACTTTAATAGCGTAAATTTATTTTTTATAACAAGTACATTGTTAAGTAACACCCAACAATTATAATAAAAATGATCCAATTACAAATCAATAGCCTCCTTAGCAATAAGTCATATAATTGATTCTTTAAATTTTCGTTGATCTCTCCAGGTTCATTGATTACATTTATACTTCTTGTGAATTTTTTGTCATGTCATACAAAGTAATCACATTTTTGTTTGTTTTGAAAATAACAAGAATAACACAAATTTAGTCATTGTCAATATAAAACGAATTTAAAAAATTAAATATGTATTTAAATTTTACCTTAAATTGGGCACCTCTATAAAATTGACTTGTTGGGTTGAACTTGGTTCTATATGTCCATATATTTGTTACCAATCCACAATCACAATAATGTAAATGATTTTCGGTCTTATTGGCTACATTACTAGACAAACATATCATTTTTATTTCTTCAATTGAGAGAATAAATGAATACAAAAATTAACCTATTATGTGATTGGATATGATCCCAGTATAAGAAGGTGAGATGATTTAAGCTCAAATATAAAATGATGCAAGTAGTCACCATTATTAGCTTGTGTTTTTTTCAACAAAATCTTTTCCTATTATCTAACCCAAAATTAAGGTGAATATGATATTTCATATTTAAAATAAAAGAAAATAAGCTAAAAGTAATTCATCACAATCAAAGAAATTGAGATAGCTAAAGAATGAAAATTTGACAAATAAAATAATGGTACATGGACTTCGAATCACCCTAGGATTTCTAATGCAATCTTGATTTTATTAACCAATTTATTTAAAATTCATTGGACAGTGAAAATTCCTAAATTATGCTACTTAAGACTATTAACACTTAATTTCATGTTGATTAATTGAAATCTCTTTATAATTAAAACCCCTTGAATTTTATTATCAAGTTTGAACGTAAGATAGAGGATTTATGTCAACCTATATCTAGGTTTACATTTAACTCCTTTAAATTGGGTTAGATACGTTCATACATTGGATTTCTCAATCTCATTTGCATGAAATCATACATAAAATAATAGGCTAGTAATATTAATTTAAAGATAAAGAAGAGATCATAATTGAATCTTAATAAAATTAAATAACATAATTGAATCTTAATAAAATTAACTAATAAATTAAATTAAATCAAAATCACTACAAGGCTTATTCAGAGTTCATCTTATCCAGATACCAAAATGTAGTTAGTTCATGATAATAGAAAAAAACATTAAAAATGAAGAAAAGGTTGGAAATCCTTAAATTCATGGTTGGAATCCTTGTATCTAAAGGAGTTTTCTTGGTTGTTTCTTCTTCCTTTTGCCATTATATGTTTTCTTTTTCTGTATCTTCTGCCACTCTCCTTATCTGTAGCTCAATATAATATTTTTATATTCAAATTTTAGATAAAGAAAGATACATTGGATCAATATGGGTTGTTGATGATAATATAGCTCAAATTAAGTGTGTAAGAGTTTTCAAAAGTTACACATGTACAAATACAAGTGTGTATCATTAGCTTGGCCTTCTCACAATTCAACACGAGTGAATTACCAACCTATATATACATGACCACAATAAATACTCAACACACCTCCAAACTCTCTTACACGACCATATACACTGCCCTATTTTTTGTATTTAGATTAATGTTAATTTAAAATTTTTGGTTTATTCTTGTACATCCTTCATATGAATTCATTTAAATAAATAGACATAAATTAACAATAAGGCTTTTATTATTAATGCATTTTCTATGATTGATGTGGAGTGTTATGGTGTTTATATCATTATACTATGCAAAGAACATTTGAAAGAGTGGAGAGGCATCTTTGAAGATAATTGTTGAAACACTTTGAATAGTTGTTGAATCGCTATTATCTATGTATAATGATGTTTAATAATATTATATTTGCTTGAATCTACCTTTTCAATAATTCTATTTTATAATTATAATATAAATTTTGGTAAATTGTCTTCATTAATGTGTACATTTCAAAATCTAATGAGATATATCCATATATAGATGGAGGCTTACTTGGTGAGTCGATTTTAATTAATACAAAAGAATTGGAGGGAGGAGGAGCACTAAACGACAGGATTGTGAAAGGGTTAAAAAATTTTAGGTGTCCCGTTTCATCTTTCAAATATTCCTTTTAAAATAATGATGTTGATTGGAGCACAAGTTTCCATATTTAATATGGTTATTTGCTACTCTCCGTTTTGGGTCCAGCCAAAGTCAATAATAGTAGTCGTCCACGTTACAAACGTTACGACAAGTGTGTAATGAAGTAACATGTACTTCATGATGCAACAACATTGTTTTCCTTTTTTTGCTCGGTTTATCCCTATTTTCTTCTTGTCTTCCCCTAAGCTAGAAATAGTTTCACATTCTGGGATGGACAAACATATTTAAAATGGGAGGATGAGATATAGCCTTATGGGAGTGGTTGAGGTCCTTAACCAATCCAACGGACAGACATCATAATTCAAAGAGTCCTTGACGGAGACGCAAGCTCAGAGGGGGTTTGGCTTTGGGGGTACCCCAGTCTTAACCTAAACGCTCGTCAGACCCCAATCGGGGGATTTGCTTAATTGGCTTCATTTTTTTTGATAACCCTGCCTCCAGTACGAAACCAGATCTTCTGTTTAGTTTTACTTTGTCTTATTCTGTCTCATGGAATCTCAGCCATTTATTTTGCGAAATCTACGCGGACTTCATGCAGACCTCACATAAATAAATAGCTGAGATTTATTATACACAATAAGATACCATAATATTAGACAAGAGATCTGGACTCTCCCAATACCGCACAATTCACTCGCACGCTGTGCCTTTCTCCTGTCAACTTCTACGGGGGAAAATTTGAAAATTACGCGTCACCATCTTGTGTTTTCTGT
>JANIPN010000218.1:54095497-54106524 GCA_027478595.1 Erythroxylum anguifugum
TACATATTGATATGAATAGGTTCTGGTTACCCTAAGAACCGAACCTGAAAATAAGTTAACCAATCCTATAGGTTCTTTAGGTTCAGGTTCAGGTTCAGGTTCAGGTTCGTGAAATTACCGAACCTCACATTCAGGTTCAGGTTCAGGTTATTTATAAACGGTTCAGGTTATCCTACCATGAACACCTATAGCTCCCTATAGGAGCTACATTCAGTATATCTCCTAAGATTTCTTCAAAAAAATTCACAATCATGTACCTATGACATAATGGCTAGCTTTCCATCAATTTCTTCTTTTCTCATGTGTGTGTAGAATGTCATGACTAGCTCATCATATACGGTGTCATCTAATTTTAGAAAAATTTCCCAACCAATGGCAACAAAGTAAGGAAAGATAGGTACACCTATGTCATCAAAAAGGAAAGAAAGGTGTACCTATGTCATCAAACATCATAGGAGGCAAGATCCGCCTAACAACCACCTTTCTTTTCTTGTACTGCATTTATAGCAGACTTCAACTTCCATTGATTGATACTTTTTTGTGGTATTGATGTCTTTCCTTTTTGTGTAGCTATCTTTATCTTCTTTGCCCTTTTTTCTTTAGGAATCATATCTTTATAAAACAACTTATTTCTATTAATGGGATCCTTAATACCATCTTTAGTCATAGGCATTTTTCCTTTCTTTATTTTTTCTCTTTTTCTTTTTTTGGATTCTTCTTCTTCTATTTTTTTCAGCATCAGCGTCTTGTTTTTGTTAAGAAATTTTCTTGGCTTGCTTTTCTAAGACTTCCTCTAGCCCTTCGTCATCTAATCAAACAAGCAGGTTCTTCATATAAATCATTTTCATTTGTAACATAGTACATTTCAGACACTTTCTTATCTTTAGGATTGGGCTTAGAAATTACCTTTTTAAGACACGTGTATTTTGCCTAATAAACCAATAAAAGCCTTCTAAAATAAAAGGGGCCTTCTAAACTAGAAGGAGCCTAATCAACTAAGAAGAGGTCTCAAACTTAAGAGGATCCTTCTAAAGAAAAAGGATCCTGCTAATGTTAGTAGAGAGAAGTAGCATAGAAAATTCATACATAAATAATATAAGATAGTTCGCACATATCAATCTCTTTTCTTAACACGCAAAATCTACCTTTAAAAAGTGACTTAGTGAAGATATCAACTACTTGATTTTTAGTATTAACATGTAAAAGATCAATAGTACCTTTTAAAATATTGTCTCTAAGAAAATGATGCTTGATTTCTATATGCTTAGTCCTAGAATGATGCACAAGATTTTTCAAAACATTTATTACACTAGTATTATCACATAATATAGGAATATGATTAAAGTTTAGAGAGAAATCTTGTAGTTGATGCTTTATTTATAATATTTGAGCATAATAACTGGCAGTTGCTATATATTCCTCTTCATTTGTTGAAAGCGCTGTGTCATTTTGTTTCTTGCAAGACCAAAAAACTAGACATCCTCTAAGAAATTGACAGCAATCACTTGTACTTTTTCAATCGACTTTGTCACCTACATAATCTACATCATAATAGCCAACTATGCTAAAAGAGTCCAACTATATTAAAAGACTCAGTTCTTGGATACCATAATCCGAAACCTATAGTTTTGTTAAGATATCAAAAGATTCTCTTGACTGTTTGAAGGTAGCTTTCTTTTGGATTTGATTGAAAGCATGCGCAAAGACACACATTAAGCATAATGTCTGGTCTTGAGCTTGTAAGATATACTACTGACCTAATCATTTCTCTATACTTTTTTTCATCCATAGCCTTGCCTTCTTCATCCTTATCAAGTTTAGTTTTAGTATATATAAGAGTACCCATCGATTCGACATTCTCAAAGTAGTACTTCTTAATAAGTTCCTTTGTGTATTTGTCTTGGCTAATAAAGATCCCTTTTTCTGTTTGCCTGATTTGTAATATGAGAAAGAAGGATAGTTCTCCCATCATGCACATTTCAAACTCCCCCTGTATTAATGTTGATAATTCTTCACTGAAGGACTGATTAGTAGCACCAAATATTATATCATCAACATATATTTATACTATGAGTAAATCATTCTCCTTTTTCTTAATGAATGAGATTTTATCTACCTTTCCTCTTTCAAAGTTATTCTTAAGCAGAAAATTACTTAAGCTCTCATACCATGCTCGAGGAGCTAGACCATACAAGCTTTAGTCAACTTCATCATGTAATCAGGGTGGTTTTTATCTTCAAAACTTGGAGGTTGCTTAACAAATGCTTCTTCATTAATATATCCATTTAAGAAGTTACTTTTGACGTCCATTTGGAATAATTTCAAGTTTCTATAACATACGAAGGCAAGTAAAATTCTAATCATTCCAGTCTAGCAACAGGCGCATAAGTTTTATCAAAATCAATACCTTCTTGTTGATTATAACCTTGAGCTACAAGTCTAGCTTTGTTTCTTACCACCTTATCATTTTTATCAAGTTTATTTTGAAAAAACCAACGAGTTCTAATGATTGACTTATTTTGCAAACGAGATACTAGATTCCAAACTTTGTTTTTATCAAACTAATTCAGTTCATCTTTCATAGCTGAAACCTAATTTTTGTCAATAAGAACCTCTTCAACGATCTTCAGTTATAATTGTGAGATGAGGGCAACAAAGTTGTTCTAGAAGGAAGATCTACTTCTTAGACTTTCAGAAGGGTCTCCTAGAATGTATTGATGTGTATCTTAACCTCTCCATTCTCTTGGTATTCTTCGTTACATAGGCTCCTGCTGAGAGGAAGGAGCCTGTTCTGTCCTTGCTTCAGAAAGATCTTCTTGATCTTGAGATTCCAAAGGTACTACTGGTGTAGTTAATGTATTTTTAGCAACCAAGGGATGCTCTTCATCATCTGAATCAAATACTATTGTCGCATGCACATGTATTGATTCTTATATCTTCTTTGTTCTTTTGTTGTAAACTTTGAATCCTTTACTAGCAATACTGTAACCCTGAAAGATAACTTCATTTGATCTCGCATCGAACTTTCTAAGGTTGTCTTTCCCATTATTTAGAATGAAGATTTTGCAACCAAATGCTCAAAAGTAAGCAACATTCAATTTTCTTCCTTTCCACAGCTCGTCGAAGCTCTTTTTTAGAATAGGTCTTAGAAGGCACATATTGAATATATAATAAGTAGTGAATATCGCTTCTGCCCAGTAACCATGAGGTAGGCCACTTTCACACGGCCATATCAACTAAGGTCATGTTCTTTCTCTCAACAACACCATTCTACTAAAGAGTCCTTGGGCAAGAAAATATGTCAGTGATACCGTTATTATCACATAAATCTTCAAACTTTTTGTTATCAAATTTTCCTTCACAATCGCTTTGAATTGAAGTAATGCAATATCCTTTTACGATATGAATTTTTCTACAAACTTCTCAAAAACTTCAGAAGCATCATCTTTATTTGATAGGAAGTAAACCCATGTAAATCTAGAATAATCATATACTAAAAGAAAATCGTAATATTTACCACCAAAATTTTGAGCCCTAGTGGGACTAAATAAATCCATATGCACAAGTTTAAGCGGTCATTTAGTAGACATAATATTTTCAAGAGGGAAGGTGCTTCTGATTTGTTTTCCTTTTAAGCAAGCTTCATAAACCTGATTGCTTTCAAACTTTAGGGTAGGTAGTCCTCTTACTAACTCATTCTTGGACAATTTTGATATAATGCTCATACTAGCATGTCCAAATCTTTTGTGCCAAACAAATCGTTTTCTAAAGAAACAAAACACTTAACACTTTGTGAAAACATGTCTTCCAGTTGAGCACAATAGATGTTGTGATTTCTAAGACTAATAAACACAATATTGTCCATTTAGATTATTAATAATTTCACAATGTGATGCATATAAAATAACTATATAACCTTTATCACATAATTGGCTTACGCTCAGCAAGTTATGTTTCAATCCATCAACATAAAGAACATTATCAATAGAGGTAGAGTTAGAATCACCAATTTTACCAATTTTGGTGACCTTTTCTTTGTTTTTTTCAGCGAAGATGACATTACCTTAGTCTTTACTTTGAATATAATTGAAATATGATATTTGACTTGTCATGAGTCTCAAATAACCACCGTCAACTATCCATTGATTTTCTCTTGTCTCTATTTTGAAGCATATCTGTAGAAAAATTATTATCTCATTTTAGGTACCCAAAGTTTTCTAGATCCTTTTAGGTTAGTAGCTTGACCTTTCGGTCTCCAAACATACATTTGAGATAATATCTCCATTTTACGAAAGTTACAAGAATGACTAATGTGACCATATTTACTATAGTAGAACATAAAATAGATGAACGAGAATTGTTATAATTTCTACCATATATTAGGTTCCTGTTGTTTTGATTATAGCTATTGTTGGATTTAACAAAGAAATTCTTATATGGCCCAATATTATTTTCATTATAACCTATTCCAGCCTTATCAAAAACGCATTTACCACTACCAAGTAATGCATCAGGTCATTCCTGCCATCAACGAAATTTGTAAGATCTTTTTCTAGAGATAAGATTTTTTAAGCATATTTCTCTTTTTCAAGTAGGATGACAACTTTTTCTTCTAACTGTCTCACTTTATCAAAATCATTCTTAAGCAAAGTATTTTCCAACTTAGCTACTCTTTTTTCCAAAGCTTCCTTTTTAGAGACCTTTTGTTTGTAATTAACTTCAAGAGACATATTTTTGGTCGCCAAACTCTCATTCACAGATTCTGATGATTTAATCTTACTCTTCAAAGATTCATCATTGCTCTTGGACTTCTCAACTTCTTTGAAATATTTCACTGTCAACTTTTTGTACAGATCATACAATTCATGATACGCATTTTTCAATTCATCAAGTTTAATATCAGAGTCAGAATAATATACCTCATTGTCTCCTAATTCAACCATGAAGTAAGCATTGTTGACTCCTTCTGGCTCTTCTTTTTCAAAGTTTTCATAATCCTCATCTGACTAGGCTGCAGTCATCTGCCTTCTAGGTTTTCTGATCTTTGACTTATCCTTTTGAAGAAGAATACATTTAGGTCTTATGTGTCTAGGCTTCTTGCAGTGATTGCATATGATTTGATTGTTTTATGTATTGCTATTGTTGCTGCGGCCTTTTGATAGGAACCTATTGTTCCTAGCTTTCTTGTTTCCTCCTCTTTTCTTTATCAACTTCCTTTTATAAAAGCAAGCATTTTTCTGACCATGAATTTAAACTCGTCATCTCCATCTATTTGTAACTTAGTATCACATTCATCACCATTTAATTTATCAGTTGCTTTTAGTGCCATTCCTTTTTTGTTGGAGGATCCTTCATCTCTCCTAAGCTTAGTTTCATGGATCATCATATTTCCTCATAGCCAATCAAGTAAAATAGTATCTAGATCCTTTGCAGTTTCTAGAGCTGTCACCTTAGGTCTTCATTCCTTTGGTAGTGATCTTAGAATCTTTGTTACGAGCTCATCATTGAGATATATCTTTCCCAAGTTCTTTAAGGTTGTGATGATGTTGTTGAACCGTATGAAGAATTCATCTATGGTTTCTCCATATTTCATGTCGATAGTTTTGTATTGATGTACTAAAAGACTTATTTTATGTTTCTTTACCTTGTTCGTTCCTTCAAAGGTGACTTGAAGTTTATCCCACATTTCCTTTACTATAGAGCAGTAAGATATCTTTTCATATTCTTCTGGAGATAACACATATCAGATGTTGTTTTGTTTTAGCGTTTAGTTGTGCATTTCTTCTGTCAGCATTAGAACATACTTCTATGTTATCAGTAGTGGGAAGTGTAGCTCTAACTCTGATCGCTTGCCATACTTCAATATCTATAGATTAGAGATAGATAGTCATTCTCTCTTTCCAGTATGAGTAGTTGTTTCTATTGAAATAAGGAGGCTTGGAGAAAAATTGTCTTTCAAGGCTTCTCAAATTGTTTTCCATAATCTATCACGTGCTGTAAAACATAATAAATGTGAAACCTGCTCTGGTGCCAAATAATAAAGCAAACACACGCAAGAGAGGGTAAATTGTGTGTAATAAAAGATTCAAGATGCTTTCAAATTAATAAGATTCAGCTTAAACAAAATAAATTTATAAATAGAAAGGTCCAATAAACTTTCGAAAGGATGCTATTAACGCTCAAACCGATAGGAGCCTATTTAATTGATAGGAGCATGCTAGCGCTAAAAAAGAAAGGAGCCTATTATTTGATAAAACCTTTTGCAATATAAAAACAGAAGGAGCCTATTGTAAAACTAAAGGAGCCTTTTGAAAATACAATCTTATAATGCATAAATTTAAAAGTAAGGAGGAGAGAGAAGATGACACAGTAGATTTATGCTGGTTTAGCTTATAACGAAGCCTACATCTAGTCCCCAAGTATCTAACTTAAATGTTTCACTATAAAAGCCAAGTAGTAATTTGATAAGCCTCTTCAAGCTTATAAGTGTATTTTTTTCATGGTTCTTCAAACTTCCACGGTAGTAGTATTTTGCTAACCTCTATAAGTTGTCAACGAAAATTATATGAAAGATTTTACGGCCTCTCTGAATAAAGTAATTTCACTTTCTAAAGCACAAAGAATTTAATATGACTTTCAAGAATATTAATGCTCTAAAATATTTCGCAAGTCTCCTGTCTATATCTCTCGCAAATGTAGTGACTCTTCCTTAAGTAGACATTTTCTTCAACTAACCATTGCTTAATCTTCGATATTATCTCTGCTGAAATATTCGATATTTAGACATTAAGAAGAACATTTTGTTAAGGCATTCGGAGCTGATTATTTGAATTAATAAGATCATTCTGGATGTCATGGAACCATTTCTAAAAAGGTAAGTTTATAAAGAACGTTCTTGAAAGAAAGAAATTAATTATTTCATGATTTTATTTCATTTTAAGAATTATATTGTTGCCTATATAAGGAAATAAATCCAATTTGAATTTTAAAAAATTATACAGTTATCATCAAAATCAGTAATCATAAACCGTGAGCTAACAAACTTACGCCAAGTCAGCCAAAAAGTGTGCCTAACATTTAAAATCACCGCAAATCCTCTAATAATCACTTTGTTGGGACTTCAATGTCACTATTCAAAACTTTGAATATTGAAGCTACATGCATCATTGTCATAGTCTTCTCAGTCTGATTTGAAAGTAATATTTTTATAAGTATTAAACCAATTAACTAGTAGCAGGGACAATTCGTGACCATCTACATCCTAGCATATGCAGACAGGGACGGATCTAAAATTTTTTTTAAATGGGGACAAAACTTTAATTGAGGCAAAATTTTAATGGGAGCAAAATTTAAAATTTTTTTATGGGGGCAAAACTTACAATAATAATTTTCTATATGAAATTTGTTGGAGGCAGTAGGCAGTTGCCTCCAATGTAGTTCCGTCTCTGTATGCAGAACTCAAAACCTATCCTCGATAGCATGTACAAAATTTTGAGGTTAGGTTTTGATGTATTCTACATCATTGCAGCTTATGTGAAATTGTAATGTATCAAAAAAAGGCAACTCCTATCATGAATAAGATACAATGTATTCATTTTCATGGAAATCCTTTATGTTTTGCCTCTTATCGTTTCACACATGTAAACCTAACTACATTCTCAACTAAATTTAATGAAATTTTGTTTAAAAGGATTACATATATACCAAAGAGATAGGAGAGATAACCCTTGAGAAGATAGAAATGCAAATGCCTTGGTAGTTATAAGGAGGCTTATCTGAAATTAAAGCAAGTTAAATGGAAGAATTAGGGGCATAAGTTGATGCAAAAAGTTTATATTACTGAGGAGATTTTCGGTTATTTCATGCTTTATATTAAGATAGATGAGTTTTTCATCGAGATTACTTTTATTAAAAAAAAAACGAGGCTTGAACTAAACACGTACATATATTAAAATAAATTAGGTCTAGTTTTCAAACTCAAACCAAACGCATTATAAAAATTTTAAATTTAAACTCAACTTATAAGTTCATATCTTATAAATATTTTAATAATTATATAAAATATAATTGTGGCATACTGACATTGATTTATGTCTTAGCATGTGAAAATAATATTAAATTCAAATAAAATATTTAAATCATATTTCAAATAAAAACTATAAACTTGTTCTAAAATAAAATATATTTTTAAATAATTTATAATAAAAATTAAATTAAGTAAATAAATATAAAAATATAATTATGATAAAATTTAAATAATAAAGTCTTCATTTGAACATTCATTAATTTAAATTTAATTATGTAATTAAGTAAATGAGAAATAGTATAACAATTATAAGTTCACTTAAATTTAAGATATTTACTAATATAAATTTGAATTGAGTTCTTTTAATTTTTTTTTATAACTCAAACTCAATCAATATTTTTTTTGGGTATAATTTTTATATCTAAACCTAAATTCTGAATTGACTTTTAAAATTAAAACCTTTTAAGCTTTATAAATTATACTTAACTTCGGGTTGTGTAGTTTCGGCGTGAACTTTCTGTATTGAATAACTGGATTGCCTCAATTTTTAATCTCCAAGAAGCTAGAGGTAATGAAACGCGTCGTTGGAGTGGAAGGGGGAAGCGATATCATTTTGACGATATGCAATCAGAAGGCAAACAAGCAATACGGCGTTGTTTTGAATAAACCCCACCGTCTCCTCGAGCTCTGGATCATTGTGTTCTTTTATTATTCTCTATCGTCTTAGCCCTAGCCTCCCGCTCGTAACTCAACACCTCTCCATCGGGTTTTCAATGCTCGCCGGTGACCTTTCACCCAATTCCGTCGGATTTTGAGCAATTTCTGTTGGATTTGAGCAATTTCGGACGGATTTTCTTTGCCCATAAACAAAACCCCCTAGCGAAGGTGAAATAGACGCCACCTTCTTCATCTTAGCCACTGAGACGTCCAAGCATTCCCCGAATCCGCAGACTAGCTCTTCAAGGGGGTTGAAGAGCCTTACAGGCGCTGTCGTTAGCGCAAAGGATCTTTTCACGCGCTCAACCCTGCTCTGAAAGGAAACATCTTCGCACACGCCGTCGTGCTCTAGCTGCGGTAAAACCATTCGACAGGGTCTTGTTAGCTCTTTGGTTCTTTTTGTCATATTCCCTTCCATTTAGTTTCTGGTGTAGAGCTAGTGTAGAAGTATTGGTTACATGTTTCGGGCTTTTTATTTTTGTTCTGTCTTTTTTTTTTTCAATCTCAAGTTTGCTAAGATCTATTTTCGGTTATATTTCATTCTTCTTGTTGCTTTTTATTTTGTTAGGTTGGTGTAGATCAGTTTAGACTCTAGAAAGACAAGTTTTAGGATCGTTTTGTTCTTTGATTGCTTACTTTCTAGTGATATTCTGTTCAATGTGCTTTGAGTTTTTTGTGTTTATGGCTGCAATTTCATGTTTTTCCTTCTGCTTATTGTGTTGAAAAACTTTTCTCCGCAGTATTCAATTATAGTCAGTTGGAATTATATTCTTTATATCCGTTTTCTTAGATTTAATCCCTTTCTCTGTCTTTTCAGTATTTATGGCTTCTGGAAAGGAAAGTGACCCGTCACTGGGTTACTTGACCCGGAAAGACACTGAGGTCAAACTTCCTCGTCCCACACGAGTAAAGAACAAAACTCCAGCTCCAATCCAAATAACTGCTGAGCAGATTCTCCGGGAGGCTCGTGAGCGCCAGGAAGCTGAAATCCGCCCCCCCAAGCAGAAAATCACCGACTCAACAGAACTTGCTGACTACCGGCTTCGCAAGAGGAAGGAATTTGAGGACCAGATTCGGAGGGTTAGGTGGAATATAAGTGTTTGGATCAAGTATGCTCAGTGGGAGGAGTCGCAGAAAGATTTTAACAGGGCACGTTCCGTTTGGGAACGAGCCCTAGAGGTAGATTATAGGAATCACACACTATGGCTCAAGTACGCAGAAGTCGAGATGAAGAACAAGTTCATCAATCGTGCCAGGAATGTTTGGGACCGCGCTGTAACGCTCTTGCCACGTGTTGATCAGTTGTGGTATAAGTACATCCACATGGAGGAGATGTTGGGTAATGTGGCGGGTGCAAGGCAGATTTTTGAACGGTGGATGAGTTGGATGCCAGACCATCAAGGTTGGCTCTCCTACATTAAGTTTGAACTTAGGTACAATGAGATTGAACGGGCTCGAGGAATTTTCGAACGTTTTGTTCAATGTCACCCAAAGATTACTGCTTGGATTCGATATGCTAAGTTTGAGATGAAGAATGGGGAAGTTCCGAGGGCAAGGAATGTGTATGAGAGGGCGGTAGAGAAGTTGGCTGATGATGAGGAGGCGGAGCAGTTGTTTGTGGCCTTTGCGGAGTTTGAGGAAAGGTGTAAGGAGGCGGAACGGGCACGTTGTATTTACAAGTTTGCATTGGATCATATACCAAAGGGAAGGGCAGAGGATTTGTATAGGAAGTTTGTGGCTTTTGAGAAGCAATATGGAGATAAGGAGGGTATTGAGGATGCTATCGTAGGAAAGAGGAGGTTTCAGTATGAGGATGAATTGAGGAAGAATCCGTTGAATTATGATTCATGGTTCGATTATATTAGGTTGGAAGAGAGTGTTGGGAATAAGGAAAGGATTAGGGAGGTTTATGAGCGTGCAATTTCAAATGTGCCACCTGCTGACGAGAAGAGATATTGGCAGAGATATATTTACTTGTGGTAAGTTTTGAGTCCTTGGTGGATCTAAGTGGATAAGTTTGCAGTATTTCATGCTTAGTTGTGATTGTCTTGATAATTATTTTTTCTTTGTATGTGAATAGGATCAATTATGCATTGTATGAAGAACTTGATGCTGGCGATTTGGAGAGAACACGGGATGTATATAGGTATTCTTCATTCTGCAGTCCCTGCTGTATTTTGTGTTATAACGATCAAGATGTTTTTTCTACACACCTCACTTTGAATTTTATTCGGGCCAATGTACCTGGTAGCTTTGTCTGATAACAGATGAACTTAGCTACATC
>JANIPN010000218.1:54116336-54134032 GCA_027478595.1 Erythroxylum anguifugum
AGTCATTTATGTTTCATTATAATTATTTCATATGATTGTTGTTATAAAATTGATGTATATATGGTGCTAATCGATATTTATTCAAATGTTGCATTGCTTTTGTATATTAGATGGATTCCAAACAAATCAAAGCTGATCTTAACAAAGGTGAAAAGTTTAATAGTGACAATTTTGATGTATGGCACTGTAAAATTCAGTATGTGCTTGAGAAGCAAGAGGTTAGAGGCCTTAACATCTATGATGCCTCAACTTGAAGAGGGTGCTACTAACTAACACCACTGAGATCATGAAGTTTATGATAGCTAGAAAAAGAAAAGTAATATTGCTCGCATCACATTGCTGAGCAGTTTGGAGAATGATCTCATGTGCGAGTATGAGTAGTATCCCATTGCAAATGCCTTGTGGATGACTTTGAATCTGAAATTTGGAAAGACTTCCACAACTCAAATGCATGGCCTGACTCTTAAATTTGATAACTAAAAAAAAACATCTTGATCATTCAATGAAAAAGCATTTGAGAGTCATATATGGCATGATACGCGAGTTGAAAGTAGCTGGAAGCAATCTTTTCGATGAGTAGCAAATCTAGATAGTGATTCGATCACTACCTAATAATTGGGAGCACATGAGGGTCAATCTGACACATAATGACATCATAAAAATCATTGAGGCTATTGCACGTCATTTGGAGTTTGAGGAAGAGGGGCTACCAAACCTCCAATTGTGTTGGTTGCTGAGTGTAGTTCTTGTAAGGCATTCAAACCTAAGAGAAAAAGGACTAGAGGTGCTTCCAAAGGTATAAGAGTTACACTTTGACCATATTCCTCGTGTCACTTGTTATGTAGCTACTACTTTGTTAGTTGTTGAATCTCTCCATGTGTGGATTGCAGACTCAGATGCAACCAACCACGTCATAAGGGACCGTGTAGGGTTCGTTGATTATCGTCGAATTCTAGTTAGTACCATTAAAGTATACATAAGGAATGATTCCAGTTTTGATGTGCATGGCATCGACTTTTATAAACTGGATATACAAAATGGTAGCCCATTGTAGCTCCAAGACGTACTTTATGCTCTAGATATTCGATAAAATTTACTTTATGTTCTTACTTTGCTTAAGCTTAGCTGTCGCATAATGCTTGAAAAATAATCATTTGGATATTTTCTTTGGAACAATTTATTATGGTTCTGGTTTTTTTATGAATCATTTTATGGTTTTGGATATTATTAATAATTCCAATATTCATAATAGTTTATTTTTGTTGCTTGCTTCTATTGACATTAGAAATAATGATTAGCTTAAATGGCACAATAAATTGGGCCATATTGGGCAAGACAAAATGAAAAGGCTAGCTACAGAAGGTCTTTTAGGCCCACTCGCTAAAATAGACTTACCCACGTGTGAACATTTTTTAGCAGGAAAGTTAACTAGAAAAGCTTTTACAAAGGCTCAAAGGGCAATTTTTCCTTTACAATCAATCCATTATGACATTTGTGAACCATTAAATGTTAGGACATGGCATGCTAATTCTTATTTTATACATTTATAGACGATTATACGCGCTTTGGTTATGTCTATTTGATCTCCCACAAATCTAAAGCATTGGATTGCTTTAGAAAATATATTAATGAGGTTGAGAATCATTTAAATAGAAAAATTAAAAGTTTAAGAACTAATTAAGGCTTTTAGATCTATCTGATCAATTTAAAGAATTATGTAAAAGAAAAGGAACTATCATAAAATTAACAATCCCAGGAACTCCTAACAAATCCCAGGAACTCCTAACAAATTGATGTAGCAGAAAGATAGAATCACACTTTACTTGACATGGTTAGGTTAATGATGGCGCAAGCAAATTTACCTGTTTTCTATTGGGGAGATGCGTTGCTGGCTATAGCTATGTGTTTACTTGTATGCCCTCTAAATCAGTTTCTTCTACCCCTTATAAACTTTGGACCAACAGAATGCCAATTTTGGATAATCTGTGGCCATGGGGTTATGCTACTTACAAAACATTTTTCATTGACACGGAAAGATGGGACCTAGAGGTAAGAAATGTATCTTTATAAGATATTATGACCGCTCAAAAGATTATATTTTCATCAATGAGCAGCAAGATGGAAGTGTGACTAAAATTGAGTCACGAGATGTGGAAGTTTTAGAAGAAGATTTCCTTAGCACATGTGAGGTGAATGAGAATCTGGAACTCTTTGAACTAGAAGACACTGAGATTAGCGCATCTCTCAACCCAGTTGAAACTGAGGAATTAATTCCCAAAAAACAACTTGGAGATAGTGGGAGCGACATCCCTTCTAGTTCAGTATAGCTTAATGAGAGTTCTAAAGATTTTCATCCTCGAAGGAGCAAATGTGGAAATATTACCCATCGTCATTTTAGGATTGAGGGAAATCTTTCATAGCTATTGCTAATGATGACGATGAGCCTAGATATTACCATGAGGCTATCTCATCAAAAGCTATTAAGTAATGGATTAATGTTGTAAAGGATGAAATGGAATCTATGATGACCAACAAAGTCTGGGACTTGGTTGATCTTCCTTTTAGGCGAAAAGTTATTGGGAACAAATGAGTTCTCAAGATCAAACCCCAGGCAGATGGTTCCATTGAAAGGCATAAGGCTCGACTTGTAGCCAAAGGCTATAATCAACAATAAGGTATAGATTATGAGGAAAACTTTTCACCAGTGATTAAATTTGCCTTAATTCATCTTATTCTGGCACTTGTTGCATATTTTGATTTGGAACTTTACCAAAAGGATGTTAAGATTGCATTTCTCAATGGAAAACTGGATGAAGAAATATATATGCAACAACTAGTTGGTTTTGTCATAGAAGGCCAAAAGTGCAAAGTTTACAAGCTCAAACAGTTTATTTATGGTTTAAATCAATCATTCAGACAATGGTATCTTAAATTTCATCAAGCCATCCTAAACGATGGGTTTATGATGGTTGAGGAAGACCATTATGTGTATCTTAGGTGTTCTAAGAGAAGTTTTGTAATTCAGACCATTATGTGTATCTTAGGTGTTCTAAGAGAAGTTTTGTAATTCTATCATTATATGTGGATGATATTCTGTTAGCCGGAAATGACAAGGAGTTAATAGTCGCCACTAAACAGTGGTTGTCCTTAAATTTTAAAATGAAGGACATGAGTGAAGCAAGTTATACACTTGGAGTGAAAATATTTCTAGATCACCCTAAGAGACTTCTTATACTTTTTGTATCCGCCTACATATGTGCACTTTGCAAGTGGGATTTTTAATACCCTCAGTTCGAACAAAACAATAATTATATTTTCCATTGGCGCTCAATGTTTCTATTTTCTCTCTTATACTTTTTGTGAAAGACATTTCCATAGAGAGTAAGTTAAAAGAGAAAGCATTCTCTTGGAGGAGGTCTAGGTTGCCGTCAGGTACATTAACGCTTAAGAGAATCAGAACTTCTCTTTGCGTCTCTTTGTTTCACTCTTAGCTTTGTCAAATCCATCTTTGGTCTGCTAGATCTGTTCATAATTAGTACCATTTTCTTTCGAAATGCTTTTCTATATATGTAAAACGGTGCTTCAACGAAAAGTTAACCTTACTTTTGTTTTCCTTGTAGCTTGTGCTTTTCTAAGATGGTATTCGTGTTTTGATCTACCAAGTGAATGGTTTTGTTTTTCCATCTTTTTTCACGATTTGGTTGTTTTCGAAGTTTTCTCTCAAATCTTGTCGTGGTTAGATCTGTTACTATATAGTGTTTGAGACTTATATTTGTGTTCGATTTGTCCTCTTTGGTTTTTGAATTTCCAAGTCTCAAAGTTTTGGTTTGGGGATTTCTGGGTTTCTTTGGATTTTCTTTTTCCTTTCTTTTTGAATTGTTTCTTTGATTGACAGTCATTGGTTGGGTCATTTAGGGTTCAAACCTTCTCGGGGTTTCTTTTGATTGCTAGTTCTTCTGTGGTTTAATATCAAGATTTGATTTTTACATGTGGGGTTGGGTTAGAAATGAATTATTGTGAAAATAATATGCGCCCTTGTAAAGCTCTCTTGTAACCTTGAAGATCTTCAAGTCCTCAGGTTTTTTTTTTTTGCCATTTGGGTACTTTTGTTTTCTGTAAATATGCTAATGGTATGTCTCTTCAGCTTAAACTAGTAAAGTTCCCTTCTTTTTGTTGTTATCGTTCATGGGTCTTGCTTTAATTCCCCTTTGATCTTCACATTCTCAAGATGTTGCATCTTCATTGGGATTTTCTGGTTTATGAATCCGTTTTCCTATCATTGTCTGTTGAAATTTGATTATTTTTATTTTTATTTTTATTTTTTTCTCATATCATGTGTGTGTATGATTTCAACTTTATGCGTCTGATTTTCAGATTCCTGTTTAATCTTGTTATTCTATGTGGCTCTCTTTCGTTTCTTTCTTTGCATGGTTTTACTGCAATACTATGTAAGTATTCGATGGAAAAATACCTCATGTCATGCATAGTTGGATCAAGGTCACAGGTATGTGTTTATTTTGGGTAATGTGCAAAAATTAATGTTGTTGTCGCTTCCATCACCGACACCACTATTATTCACTGCTAGTGGGTTTCCCACGATCATCGACCCAAGTATGTGTTTTACCTATTCCCCAGCTGCTTTCTGTGGTCCTTTAAGTGGAAATAAGATCCTGTTATTATTATTATCCTTTTATTGAGTTTCTTTTTAGTAGCAGTTTTTATCATGATGATGATGATGATGATGATGATGATGATGATGATGATGACGATGATGATGATGATGATAATGATGATGATGATGATGATGATTATTATTATTTATTTTATGCCTTTTATTATGCAATTTATTAATTTAATTATTCTTCTTATTATGATAGATTAATAACAATTTTCTTTGTTCAAATATTTGACCTGAGTAATTTAATTAAAATATTTGTAAATAATTTAGTACAAGAAAATAAAGGCAAAATGCAAGTATCTTCACCTTCACTATTTAAAATCAAAGTGAAATTAGGTTATCTTCTCCCTTTCGTTATTTCTCATCGGCATTCTCCCTTCTTCTCCTCAGACTGTGTGTTGTTCTCCGGTGAAGTAGGATTTCTGCGTGAAGTATCGATTTCTTGCTATCTAAGGTTGAGGGTTACAGCAGTGGAGTTGGGTTGACACCGACTAGATTTGGGTTGTGTATTTCTGAATTTTCCAGCATTTACTGTCACAATGCCCCCTCGAAGAGCTAGAAAATCAGGAGAAACCATCGTAGCTAAGGTAAGAAGGGACAATGTTGCAGATATTGTAGCTGTGTATGATGCCCCTTTTCCCATTTACTCAGAGGAAGAAGGAGCGAGGCACAGTTTTCTACGGGCTAAAATCATTGAAGTACCTTCGTATTTTAATTTTGACGTGTTAGAGCAAATAGGGATGACAGTTAAATTATTGAGATTGTGTGAGAGAGTTAAATGGGAACAATTCGTGCAAATTAGTTACCTAGTTTACCGTAAACTCGCACTTGAGTTTTTCACATCTTTGAGGTTTGACTCAAGTAAACCGAAGAAATTGTGGTTTAGATTACGAAGACAGGTTTATTTTTTGGATGAGTTTTTGTAGTAAACTATTTAGGTTTGCAAAAAAAGAAGTAGAAGATGTGCATCAGTCATTCTCCATTAGTTCTTATTGGAAATATTTAACTGATTTGGATGAGTATAATCCGCATATTGCATCAAATGCACAAATTCTTAGTGCGAAATGGTTGATGATGCATAAATTCATGTGTGCTGCTGTTTTCGGGAAAAGGCAAAGTACTAAATGCTCGGGGAAGGAGCTTTTCTTATTATGGGGCATCGATCATAGCCATAAGCCGAACATGTTCACTTATGTTTCTCAAACTTTAATCCAATTAGTGGGGAGAAAGGGGAACAATCTCGGAATGGGTTATTTAGCAACTGCTGTGGCTCAACATTTTGAAATTGATGTTAGTGCACTTGAATTCTTGGATTTTCAGTATTTTGATGTACAGTATTTGAAACAGTCTGAGATAATAGATGACAAAAACATGCAGCTGCGAGATCCTTCCACACGTACAACATTGAAGCAATGGTTTGCAGCTGCAGCTTGGGACAACAACAACAAGCACAACAACAGCATGCACAACAACAGTAGCAACCTGATTAGGGCATGGTCTACACACTGATGGTTGATAACAACAAAAATATATAGCAGCAGCTGGATGAAATGAAGCAGCAGTTGAATCATATGAGTCGACGTGTAACACCCCACTCTCGCAGGACCCGACCTCGACAAAATGGGTAATATTTGAGTCCGTGTCTCGCGAGGGTGGCATACTAGAGCACTGAAACAGTCAAAACTTAGTATAATTTTTTTGTTGAATACAATTAAATGCAAATCATATTATGTAGAAATCAATCATCAAATATGGCCCACTTTCATTCATAAATATTTTCAATCATAGCAATACAAACATCAATATTTCAATAGCCATTTGGGCCCATTACAAATACAAAACATTTCCAATTCCAAATGATAATACATACCGCAATATTCAATTACAAATGATACAAAAATTTGCGGAATATACAATTCAGTATGGAAATAAAGAAATACAGTGCAGACGCAAAATGATCCCGACCTCTATCCCTTACTTGCATGCTGTAGGTATACTCTCGTTTGCCTAACGAGGTATTTTTCCAAGTCCTGAAAAATATTTGCAAATTTTGGGTAAGTTTTGCAAATTTAATGAGGTAACCATCGTCAATGGTTCACTCAATTCATGCAACACATCATTTCACATAGCGTATAATCACATACTACACTTTACATAATATCACAATTTCACTTAGTCATAGTCAAATTTGGCATTTCAATTAATCAGACATACTTGATAAAAATGCATATGAAATGCTTATGAGACACTTTCCAATTATTACGTTGTTGTGACCGAGTGCCTGAACTGTCCCGTATCTAATTTGGATACCAGACTCATTAATAACTGTCCCTTATCAGCTTAGAGATACAGGGCTCATTAAACGTTGAGCCTGAGGCTCTGATTCACTTTGAGTTTGAGGCTCATTTTTACTCGTTGAGCTTTAAGCTCTGATCGGTAGTTACTCTGGTCACAATTACCATTATCTGATTATGCATTCATGTATGGAATACATGAACCACAATCACTCACATTATAAAACACTTAGGTTGTTAGACTCCGAACTTTTGGTGGAAAATTAGAAATATTGAAATGAATTTAAATGAGTGTTTTTGTATATGAATTGTGTTATAGATGTTATTGTGCCTTAAGGAAATTAATGAAAAAAGAAATCGATTGGTTTTGATGACTTTGATATTTGAGTAGATTAGTTTTGGTTATGAAAGTTTAAGTAAATGAGATGATTGAAATGAAAGTTGAAAATTTAGAAATAGAGAGTGAAAGTGTGAGAATTTGTTGAATAATGAAAGTTTGACTTTTTGGAGTAGAGAGTTGACTTTTTGATTTAGGCAGAATTTGAGAATATGATCTTCATGAAGATTGTAGCTTCTGTTGAAAACTTTCTGTCGCTATAAAGTTTACAATTTTTCGATATCAGGATTTCTTTTGTTTTTAATCCGATTCTTTTGCAATCTTTTGCTTATAATTTCTCCGTCCGACATCCGATTGACTTGGTTTTTGAAGCGTTGGATTCCTAAGACATTTAGCTACTTTTTCATGGGGAATTATGATTTTTAGGAGATTAAATGGAAAGAGATTGTTTTTAATTAAGTGATGTTGGAAATTTTCTGAACATGGTTCAGTATTTTGAGAAATTCGGGATCTGTGGAGATCCGATTGAATTGATTCTTGAGGCAAAATAAAATAGAGACATGGGGCTACAAGTCATCTGAAGGACTCAAATTTCAATTTAGCCCCTAAGACTTTCAATTTCTGAATGGAAGTTGATTTTAGTGTTCAGTCTTGGATTAGTAAGAGTTGAACAAGTATTTTGGCCATAACTTCTTCATTTCTGAACCGATTTGAGCATTTTTAGTGTCGTTGGAAATGTAAGACATAGAGAAACATTTCTCTAGAAGGAAGTTTTGCCAAATTGTTTCATTTACCTGATGAAATTAAGGAGGCAAGGTGTCAGGTTTTTAGGGCAAAAATGAAGGGAAAATGTGGAAGTTCACTTAAGTTACTATGGTTTAAGGCTATTATGTAAGGGCAAATGGGTCCTTTACCATTCATTAAAGGGAGTTGAAGGTGGGCTGTTGTTTAAGGGAGCAGATGCACGACAATAAGAAAGAAAAAGAAAGAAAGAAAAGAAGAAGAGAGAAGGAGAAGAGAGGTGCATCGGTGAGAGAAGAAGAAGGAAGCTAGGGGTGTCGATTTTTGTGTGTTTCCAAGGGGGTTTTGATGCTTTCATGAAGGAATTCCGAAGATAAGGTTATTTTACTTTATTTTTGAAAATTGATATTAAGGGTAAGTTTGCGTATACTATGTTTTGAGGCCTATCGTCGTACTGATATGGTCTGAATTGGAGTAAGTGGTCTTCAGGAAAGTTGTAGCTTGTCTTTCAATCTTTTCAACACTATAAAGTATGCAATTTTTGGATGTGGGAATTGGAAGCTATGAAATTTTAAAGTTTGGAGTTGGTATAGGATGAAAATTTTAAGGCAGAAACTTTAATTGAATAATTGACCTAGTTAGAGGTTGAATTTGCCTTTAATGCTTCATGAAAGTTTTAGATGATGTTTTTATCTTTCCATTGGTGTAAAGTATGAAAAATTTGGACCATGGAATGTGGAGTTATGATTTTTACAAGTTGTTGTTACTGTTTTGGTATGATCATTAGTGGACAGAAACTTTGAAGTAGTTTTTGACTCCCTTATAAGACAAGAGCTTTCTTCCAACCTAAGGAAATTTCGAAAATGAAGAAGATGAAGGTAAGTGATGATTTTTAAGCTTTGAATTTTTAGTGAGTTTTTGGTTTAGGTAGCTTGGAAATGTTATAGGATTGGATTTCCTATGGTTAATTTTAGTGATTATGCCATCATGATGTTCAATTTTGGATGTTCCTAAATTAGGGATTTTGTTGTCTTCAATTAGGGGTTTTTGATTTGAGTGAGGCTTTGGAGAAATTGGTGCTTTGGATAAGTTTCTAGAATAGATATGAGGTGGGTACCATGTTTCTATTTTGAATTATAAGCTATGTGTGTGTTTTTGAAAAATTAAGAAAGTGAAAGGGTTTTCAATTTATTGTTTTGAATAGTTAAATTTATTGTTTTGAATATTTTGATAAAATTTCTGAAGTTCTTTAATTATGAATGAATATTATTAATGGGCATTTTTATATTAATTTTAGATTTATAATTTGCTAAATTATTGTCCATTTAATATTTAAATTCCACTTCTTAAAAGTCATTTGTTTTAATTATAGGCAAATTATGGAATTTGGAATGTTCAAAAGCCTCAAGTAAGAGAACCTCGAGAAAACGTCAAATTGCGCATGTTTTTGCATTCAAAGATTTGATTCAATAGATAGGATGGCCAGAGACAAAAATGACAACTTGGGAAGCTAAGTAGTAGAGAGCGTGGACTTTGGAGAAGGCAGAAGAACAACACCATAGCAATATAGAAAAAGCAAAAAATGACAGCTAGCGTGACGAGTAGCATAGAGGGTGGCTTTGGCATGGTTTGCGTTTTTTGTTGAATATAGAAGGCAGCTGGAGGCAATGAAACATGGATTCAAGTATCAACGCAGGCGTGGACTTTGAATAGGAAGAAGACAATAAAAATAGCCAGACGTGAATAGCCACCATACACGTGACAGCAGTCTCCGTAGCCTCCATTTGTTTTACACACAAGAGACAAAAGAATCGAAGTAGCTGGAGGCGTAAATGTAGGGAGAGGCATAAAGAAACACTTAAGCTGAAGTTTTAGGAAGACTTTTTAATCCACACACAAAACGTTAACACACATAGAAATTGGGTTGCGTGATTTCAGGGAGGTTTTGAGCAAAAGAAAACATTTATAACATAGCCAATCCATCATTTATGAAAGAGATGACTTGCGTGACAGACCCGTCTCTTACACTCTCCTCACGTTGACACCTAGCTGCAAGGAGGAAGCAAGCAGTTGCTGGAGAATTAATTTAAGCAGGTGACGAAGCAGCTGGGTTGAAGCAAGAAGAACGTGGGGGCTGGAGAATTATTTGAGCTGGTGGAGAACATACAGAAACTGAAGCAAATACAAAGCAGCTGGTTCTCCTCTCACGTTAGAACCAGCTGGTGGCTTTACCAATACAAAGATTGGAGAGTGGACATTACAGCCCTCATTCATTCACGAAAACACTAAATCAACATCAGGTGGGAGAAGCAGCAAACGAAGATGTTAAAGAAGAGAGAAGCAAGAGGACATTTTGTTGGGCTGCATGAATACGTGACCAGCTGGTGGAGCAAGGAAGACACATTGGAGACTTAAGGAAGCTAAAAATTTAGCTGGTTGAAATAAAAGAAAGAAGTAGTTGCATGAATCAAGTGGGTGGCTTGAGAAATGGACAGCAACGTTGAAGTGGTGGAGCTATTGCAGGAGAAGAGGACACGTTAGCAGCTTGGAGTTGGTGGCTTTGGGGAGTCTTGTGTGAGTGGAGTGGGGGCAACAATTAAACATTAGTTAGTGGAAGCAATAGGTGGAGCCAAGGCATCTTCACTATACACTTCATTCCAAGCACAACAAGACAGCTTATAAGAAATAATTAAACTTGAAGTGGTGGCATGAATAACGTTACATGATGGTGGCTTAACAAATGAAAAACACTTTGCAAGATGGAGGCTTAGAGGATTAATGTGGAGATCTGAAGAAAAGACAGTCGAGAAAAATAAAAGGGGGTGTTTTAATTTGTTTTCTTAATTTATTTAAATTCGTATTTATTTTAATTTTGTGATTTAATCAATGCAAACATATATTATGACCATGATTTATGTTACATTTATAAATATGCGTGTTTAAATTTTTTTTCGATTAAGGTTAAGATTGATATTGGATTAGGATAATTTTCTGGTATTGATTTTTTCTTGATTAAATACATATTTTGTCTTAATTTAGCTTGATTACCTAGATTAAGACCTTAGATGATTAAATGACACAACCAATGGGATTTAATTTGTCGGAAAATTAATCAAGCGACATACTTGAGACTAAAGTGTAGACCAACCTTAGGATCTTATGTGAGGATACCTAGAATTAACGAACTTAATTTTAGGCTTCTTGAAGTTAACACCTTTTATTCCGAATTATCTATGGACCAAGTGGTGACTCGGATTTAGAAGAGAAGGAAACACCATGAAAATTGGGTTTGACTTGTTTAAGTGAAGTATTTCCTATATCAATCCACTGTTACAATTTTATTTTAATTTCCAATCCAATTGAAATCTTATACCTTAACTGATTTTTGTCATTTGATTAAATTTAGTCGTTTTAATTCATACCTTGCATTTTTCATATTTTCTTAATTTGCTTGCTTTATTTTATTTTATTTTATTTTCAAATCAAACAATTCTTGATCGTCTGAGTAATTTTTCATCGTTTAATTTAATTTTCTTGCGTGTTGGAATTTTTCCCTTGGGTACGATATCCGGTTCTTACCGATTAGTATTACTTGTCGACGGGGTGCACTTGCCTCTAATTGGTCTAGATAGAATTTAATTTATATTGTTCTATTTAGACCGCAACAAATATGAATAATGGTTCTGTGTATTAAACTGAGTTACAAAACTTATGTATGATTATGGATATGAGTTGTAATTGTATATGAATATGATTAGTTAGGTTTAGCTTGATTTATGAATTTGCATATGAAATTAAGATGAATATGAATGGGATTGTATATAAATGGAATTGAGTTTTGATTCCGGATTTTGATTGAGATTATTGTAGTGCTAGGTATTAGATTTGTGTTTGTTTGTGTTGGTTGGTGTTGAGATTTCGGACGGGTGGTCCGATGGCTTTGTGTGATTTGGTTTGGTATATAGAAGTGTATTTTGAACCCTTTGTAGGTTTTGAGTTTCTTAGAATACAACCGTTATGCTGCCCAATTTTTGTGAAATTGGGTGGGGCTGGTTTGTATATAAGTTGTGTGTGAGAAATTGTAGTAAATAAAATAATAGGAATTTGATTAAATTGATGAGTTAAGAGATATGTATGAAAGAGTAAGAAGATTTTTACGAATTAAGTTTTGCATGAGAATGAATTTCTAAAAAGGGAAATTGTTTGGATCTAAGTTGTTTTGTTTAAAGATGAAATGATCAAGAGTGAAAGAAAAGGAATGAAAAAAAATTTACACCAATTTCGATTTGGATCAGCCTTAGGGTTTCCAACACAGCGCGACACTTTTCTAAATTTTTGTTCGTGGATGTCGGATATTCGTTTCACTTTCGATTCCTTCGATTTTGCTATCGAGTTTAGGATTCGTTCCTTCGATTCCGCTTTCGCTCTTTGTTATTTGTCTTGCTTTTGGTTTGTTCTTTTGTTTTCGCTTTGCTGGTTCGTTTTCGATTTCGTTTCCAATTTCCTTCCGTTTCGTTGCTTTGTTTCCGCGCCAATTCGTTTTCCTTCGTTTTGTTCTTTGGTTTTGCAATCCGTTTACGTTTTTCATTCTTTTTCTGGTTGGGGTCCGGTTCCGAGATCAGGTCCCAACATAGGTCTTCACATTCACATTCAAGTAGCACTTCAATATACGTTCCACATTCACACTTATCGAACCTTCTGTCCGGAATCAACAAACTAACACACTCATTTAACATTCATTTATCATTCAAATCATAATTAAAAAAACAATAATTGAGAGAAACCGTCTAGGTTACTCACAAGTTGCTCCCGAAGCTAATATCTGAAAGATCTGGCAACATCTGGAGGTTGACGTTCTAGTTGCCCCTCTATAACAAATAATATACACAAATATCACAATATGCACAATTATAATTGTTTAACAATGCACATGTATGAAATGAATTATGTACAATACATGTTCACAATAATCCCAGGTATATTATCAAAATTCCCACTTTATTACATTATCACTTTTTTTCGCATCAATTGTTTTCATAATAACTTATTTCTCGTTCATTTCCACTAGATACACTTTAGTTCTCTTTTTGAATCAAAACTTTAATCATATAGACCACTTAATCTCCATTAAACACATGTCTTTGGTACTTTCATACTAACAATTCACTCATTAATGTTATTCCATCATTATATGATCACACATCATTAAAACTCTCATTTCTTCTTATAAATTCTGCAAAATTCCAGACCTTCAGGTCTACTGTTCACATTAAATTTGCAAGTGAAACTGATATAATTTGATCGGACTCTCTTCTAGAAACGTGTTCCTCTATGTCTTATCTTTCCATTGATACCAAAATCACTCAATTTGGTTCAATAATTTGGAAGATATGCCTCAAACATTTGCGAAATGTTCATATTAAAAAACAATATACTATGTACAATTTCCATCCAGAAATTCAATATCTTAAAGACTGAGTCATAATTCGACTCCTAAAGACAATTTGTAGGCCTATATCTTTAGTTTTCTACAAATTAAATTTCGTCTTATTTGGAATCCTACAGCTCAAGATATCATTAAAATACTGAAACATGTTCACTAAAATATCCAGTTCATGATCTTCCAACCGATACCCTTTCTTTGATTCAATCAATATTTTTCAAATTAATAACAAAAGCTATAAATTTTATTGAGAGATAGATGGATGTGTTAGAAATCCAATGCTTCAAAAATCAGGTCATTTGGAGGTCGAAAGAAAAAGTTATGGCCAAAATAGTAAAATATGTTTAGGCTGGGACGACCTGCGCGTGTGCAGTCGCGATCGCGACTTTCGCCCTCTTCCTCCTTTTTCTCTTCTCCAGACCTATTTGGTAAAATAGGCATAACTTTTGCTAAAAATATTGGATTAATGTGATTGAAAAACCATTTTGAAGAAGAATTCTATACCTACAACTTCCATGAAGACTTCAAAAACAAATTATGCCTCTATGAGGGTCAAAATTTCAAATCAATGCAGCTGTCCTGAATGCCCATCTCCTGTAATGTCACAGATTTCTAAATATCATATCTCTCAACTCCAAAGTCAAAAAGTTTCATACTTTATATCAATGGAAAGCTAAAAGAAATATCTACAATTTTATGAAGACAATTTTGTCAAAATTTGCCTAGATAAATACAGAAACATTTATGAAAATTTAACACTATTACTATTCATTCCCAGAAATTTCCAAACTTCATTCTCTAAAATCGAACACTTCATATGTTTATTTTTTTGATTTTTTACTCCATTTCAATCAACTTGTTCACCTTAAATTCATACCATTCCAAAATATACAAGTTTAATCAAAATCGTCCATACCTAATTCAGTATAAACATTATATACATCATTTCAAACCAATATCACCAAAAGTTTAACCTGAATATTGGAAAGGGGGATTACTGTCGAATCTGTCACATTTGTTGAAGTCCTGCATTTCTTCACATTCTTCCTCTTCTTTGTACATATCTCTCTTTTATACATATCGCATTTCAAACCAATATCACCTCTATACGTATCTCTCCTGTTTGCTACTCTTGTCACCAATCGCATGCTTAATGTACACAATTCTTTATACCTTATAGTTGATAGCAGTTTAGGATCCATATCAGTATCATTGATAGCTGACTCCTTACTTGCAATCGTTCAGCATTTTGCTTCCCTTGTCCATCTTTTTAAAATATACTTGTTTGGGATTGTCCAAATATTTTTCAAGTTATAAACCTTCAGTACATGAGAGCATAAAATGCTAGCAAACTCAAACTTCCCACTACTATAATGAACTTCATCATTACAGGAATCATAACTGACCAATTGAGAGTAGCTCTGCCTAGCAACACTGATCTTATATTTCTCAACCGTTCCATCCTCACCGCTAAGACGAAAACTATAATCATGACAATTATTTTAGTCATCTTGAAACCATTTAAATACTTCTGGCGTGTACACAGTAGCTGCATGCTTTAAAATTTTAACCGGTGCTGACAATGTTGGACTGCTCACATTACTTCTAAAATTAGCTTTTAACTCCTCAAATCGACGATCATCAATAAGCCTCTGGAAGTGATTAAAAATGTGTAATAAGTTATGCTAATAATTGACGTACCTTTTTATGATACTATTCAATCTCTCACTTCATTACGTGGTCATCATGTCTGTACAAAATATTTTGTGCCCATAAACCAAAGCCCATTTTTCTTTAATGCCATACATACGTTTCAACCATTTATTATCTTCAAGTTCATATTTTTCCAACATCTTATTTCATGCAATGCAAAAATCTTCTTCTTCTTCATACTCATATATGCATGAGCTAAAATCCCTTGAAAACTCTTTATATTTAAAAAATACACCACTTAAATGGATGGCATCATTTTGATAAATGTGCCAAATACATAGTCGATGATGAGTCTTTGGCCATCTTGACGCTAATGCCTTTGCAATTGCCACATCTTAATTAGTAAGAATAGTTGTAGGCGTTTTCTCAAACATTGCTCTCTCAATTGTCTCGAACAACCACTCAAATGTAAGAGTAGTTCATCATAGAGGAGTGCACCACCAAAAACTGTTGTTTGCTTATGATGGTTGATACCTACAAACAAAGCAAATGGACGACCCTGACCATTCTTCTTATCAGTAGTATCAAAGCACACCACATCACCATAGTCTAAGTAGTCGTTCCTCATTTTTGCGTCAGATCAAAATATGTTAGTGATCAAATCATCTTCGTCCACTTGAGTGGCATAAAAGAAATTTGGATCTTCCACCTGCATCGTATACAAATATTCTAACATCTCACGTGTATCTCACTTTTCATGTCTCTTGTTCGTTTAGACCTTGAATAATTCTTGTAATCATCCGGAATAAAGCCAACATTTTCTCTGCCACCTACTTGTCTGACCATAAGATCATGGGATGCTTTCGGTCGAATTCCCACACCATTAGCCATGTCAATTTGCATAGCCGCAACTGAAGATATCTTCCCGTGACTTCTATGCAAATGAGTTTTGTTTGGAGATGAAAGGTAGTGATTGTGCTCCTCCACAAATTGAATGACTTGAAATTTTCCAGATGGCAAACTATTCACTTTCATCATTGCCTCACAACCAAATCTTGTTTCTGCCCGTGGAGCTCTTACATACAAATCTCTTATATCGGCCATCCGTTTACCCTCAGCACTACAACAAAAAAGCCTAAAAATTAACTTACCACTTTTATCTTTGTGACTTGCTTCTTTTAATTCCAAATCCCATATGCTTCGCATAAGTTAAATAAAATTGATAAGCTTTTTCTTCTGTCGCGAACTACATGCCAATTTTCGGTACTAAGTCTCTTTTAACCAAATCTCTTACGTTCATATTACAACTCTCGTTCCCAAAGACAATATCATTGTTACGTTGCTCATTATCACTTTCATAATTTAAACGACGGAATGGAGTCAAAGTACCTTCCATTTTCACACCTGTGAAATTAAAAAACGAAGAGCATTATTTTCATATATAATTATTAACATAACTAAAAACGACTATTAAAAAATGTAGGATGTTTTATTTTTTATCCATCCATGTGTTATGTCATTCCTGTAACAAAAAAACCAATAAGAGATTTGATGCTAAGTTGTTTCCATTTTGCAAATGATATGTTTACTTTAACATTAATTACAGCTTAATGTTAACCAACTAAATTGAAACACATTAATTATTACTGATGTATGTAAAACCAAAAGCTATAAATACTCCCAAAAAAGTCAGAAACCATTAAATTTCACACATCTTCATGACTGACTCTTATTATTAAATCATTACCAACTCAACCTTCACATATTACTTACCACTAATGTATATGTAAAACCACTATTTATTAACAGAAGCATACCAATTACATCATAATGAATACCAAAATGTTAAACAAAAACATACAACTTATATAAAAATGAATTCTAAACATCTTCAACAATTACTATAATCAAAACATAAATAACAAAATTTCTTTAACAACCACCTAGTAAATAAAAAAAGCCAAAAGACACCCATTTTTCAATAACTGGTTACCATAGACAAATGGTTAAAAAAATATTATGCTAAGAGGGAGATGAAGACTAAGAAATTTTTCTGTAAACATGTTGTACTTTGGAGACGATGGTCTGTACATTTGGTTGAACAAAACAAACATCTGTGAAAATGAGATTAGCAAATTACTTAAATGGCGGAAAATGTTAGTAATAATTGCTTTAGAAATGACAAACATTTCCAATATCATCATTATTGTTAATTAATGTCTACATAATTTATTAATATTTTATATTTTTATTTGTTCATTATCATTTTAGTTCCTTAATATAATTTAATAATAGACTTTTTTTAATTCCAATTTAATTCTATAACTATAAGAAGAAATTGAATTATATAATTAGTTTAATCATTGATTAAATTAATACTACTAAAGAATTATATAATAATAAGAAGAAAAGTTATAATAAGGAATTTCATCAACAAAAAATAAATGTAATATCAATAAGGAATTTAATAATAATAATAAATATAAATATAATAAAGAGTCAACAAAAAAATTTCATAATAATCAGAAGAAATTTAATAATAATATGTAA
>JANIPN010000218.1:54231442-54249917 GCA_027478595.1 Erythroxylum anguifugum
GGAGGGATGTGAATGACGTAGATGGGATTTGCACCTCTCTTAAATGAGAGAGATATCATTTGGGCCTCTTGACAAGTATGACTGATTGTAATAATAGATACCCTTAGAAGTTAGACAGTTGTACGGTTATAATAATTAAGATGAGCCGATTTCAGAAATAATCTGAGGGATATAATAAGAAAATGATCAAGCTTCGAAATAAGGTATGAATTATGATTAATTCTTTATTGTAATTTATGTGTTAATTATTTTATAGAATTTTAAATGATAACTTTTATAAAATCAAAATGAAAATGTTTCGTAATTATTTCATTATGTAAGAAACGAAATTCTACTATGATTTCTCAACAGTAGTATCAGAGCTAACTTTTAATTGTATAATTTGATTAAAATTGTTTGATTGTTATTGAATAATTATAGAATTGATTATACAAAAGTTGCAAACCCTAATCCTAAGATCAAATTAGATTTAACTAAAAATATGAAATGTTCATATTAAATCCCTCGTAAACCCTAATTTACTAAAACAAATTATATTTGTTTAAATACGAAAGATTCATATTGAAAGTTTATGAAACCTAAGGTTACTTCAATTACCAAAACTAGAATTGTTAGACAAACTCCAATATGAAAAGTTCAGCTTATACTTTAAGTTTTCTTATTAGAAAATATTCAAACACCCACTTTAATTTTTGATCTACCTTGTTTTTATGGTCTGGTTGAATTATGGCATGTATGCTGTTGTTAGGTTTGTGGAATAAGATGATTGTTGTACACTAGGAGTGGCATGACTGGTCTATTGCATCTAGAGAAGATGCATGTGGAAGCATTTTTGGCATAGAGGCATAGCAACACCTACTGGTTGCAACCTGTGTGGATCAAGTACAACAGTCGTGGTTGGAAGATAACTACGTGAAGAAGAAACACCTTAATGTTAGGCAGGAACAGCAGTGGGTAGAGGAGCCATCTCGAGACAACAAATGTGAGCTATAAATTTAACAAGCGCAAGTAGCATTGAGCTACATCAATAGCAGCATAACAGGAGACGCCTCAGGACAATAAACGATGAAGAAGTTGTTTGCGACGTAAAACTAGAGGAGAATAATGTCAGTGGTAGATGCAAGACAACAGTAGGAAGGATGACTGACAGTGGTTGAATAGTGGTTACTAAGGTTTGTAACATACGGTGGCTAGGGTTTCCTCAATTGAGAAGAAGAGAGGGATGTTTGGACACAAGTTTAAGATAGGATGTGTTTGGTAACAAGAATAAACTTATTATAGGATTAGAATAGAGTTGTTTGGCAACAAGGATAAAGGTATCTTAGGCCTTGAATATGGAGTGTTTACGTATTAGAATAATGTATTCCAAACCTAAATTTGGGCTTGTTTGGTTCTTGGATTAAGTGTAATCATGTTTAAGAATAGCCTATAATCAAACATAATTTAAAAGGAGTTTAATCTAATTTAATAATCTAATGAGTTGGAAATATTATTTTAGATTATGAAGATTAATAACTAGAATAAAAAAGCTTGATATTTTATGCATATATTTTGATTATGTATGCATAAGTTTCATACTTGATTTATATGTTTAATATATATATATATTGGATGTATATTAAATTGTATTTTTTTATATTTATGATATTTTACATGAAATTTTGTGTTTGATAAGACTATTTAAATTTAAACTCCTCGCTAAAATATTTACATGTTGAGAACGTGAATGTTGCCTTCCATTATTTAAGTATAAAACCATAGTTCGGTTTATTGTAAGAGTTATTGGGAGATTGAAGGCCCCTTAAACCTGAGTATATTTTATCTTAAATTAATGGGTTCTACATAACTAAATTCGAATGATTTGGATGAGTAACTCATGATCATATGAATTTAGAGGCTAAGTTAGCAATAATATATAAGATATGTTTTGGTAAGAGTTGTCACCTAATGGATCTAAGAGTCACATGAGTTTTGATTGATAGGCATGTTATCTACCTAATTTGAGTTTAGTTGATTTGTTAAGCGACTCAAGGTCAACTAAATGTAAATGGGATCCTATCCTACTAGCGAGATTAAAATAATCTTTTTGAATAGTAATGAGAGCTATTATTTTAAATAAAATAGTAAGAGTAACCAAATATATGATTAAAGTCATGATCTCATTTGGTAGTCTTACATATAACCTATTACTTACTTTTCTTACATTCATATCTTATTCTAAGTGGAATTTACATTTTAGTATGGTTGATACTAAATTAGTGAACCAAATTTCTTAAACATAGGTTAAGTTTGGGAAGAGTTCTCAAAGTTTAATAAAAAAGTTATATGTTCATTACACAATTTTACTATTAATCCCTATTGAGGATTTGGTGTTAAAATCTCATAGATATGTAAAAATCATACGGATTAAAAAATAAAATGATGTTTTAAGTGGACTAATATCTTATAAACTTTGATGACAACATGTAATATATATATGTCAATGTTGTGATAGCAACATGCAAAAGGTTTAATTAAATTTAGCCAACAAAAAAAAAATATAGACTACAATTGAAGGTATTTGCTGTAGTATGATAATATTTGTCATTAGAAGAAAAATTATTGTATGAATTTTCTCGCTTATATGTGATATGATAAAGATTATATGTATTTCTAATTCATGATTATGAGTATTTGATATTAAATTCATATTCAACATTACTATAATATTCAAAGCATGAAAAGGAATAGATTGTTAAATCAAGGTGGTTGATCCAAGTTTATACAAATAGTTTGTATATGTTGGATCAAAGGAGACTTACGGTTATCATAAGTGGCAAGATTACAAAGTTAGATAGTCGAGGCTATCTTTTATGCCATATTGGTTAAATCAACATAATGAGAATCACAAAGTTAAATACCAGTTTTTATATATATCCTTTTAATTATGAATCATATGCAAATGGTACGAAATTTGTTGAGTTAAAGAATAACCAAATCAATATTTGGTGAAAGAATGATGATCGTATTTAATTGTTAAATCTTATACATAAAATGTATTAGATGTGATAATAATTTATAAAAGGATGATACTCGTATTTCATTATAAGTAAGTTTATATGATATAGTCATATGCATTAAATAAAATATTGATTTAAAAATTTGAACAGTTCAAAATTTCTAAATCTAAGTAGAAATTAGGCATTGAGAATGTTGAAGTACTTCGATGAGATTAAAGTGGTGTGATATGAATCTTTTTAGTTGTCTATAGGAAATGATATTCTCTAATGAGTACCTCCATAACAAAACTCCATAACAGTATGTATTTATGTAATGAGGAATATATAATAGAAGATATTGTATAATGTAATATTTATTTTTCTATATCTATACATTAAATTACCTTCAGCATTTCTAATTAAATCAATTAACATAATTTCATATAAGATATGGAATAGTAATACTTTGAAAAGTTAAAGTTAACGTTTTTGGGATGTAATGCTTAGTTGAAATATATATTATCTAATAAGTTTAGATCTAAATTAGATAATAAAAGGTTATAAACTATCTAAAAGGTTGGATATAATCTTATAGACCCATTGAACAAATTATTTGTTTCAATCTATACATATAGGAGAATGGTTCTTAAGATAAGCAATAAGAGTAAGATGAAATTTGAGAAGTTCAAATCTTATGATAATACATTCAATTGGAATTAGTGTCTTTGTGTTTTTTGAAAACAAATAAAATTTTATTACCTCAAGCTAATCTTGAAAAAATTACAATGACAAGAAACTCAGACATAAATAAAAAGAACACAGATTTTAGATCTTGGATCCCAATCCATGATCACAACACTTGCTTTATAAATTCTAGAGTGTCTTCATTCTTTGGCTGACTTTAGACTGAGTATCATGTGCCATATATAGTTCTTTAATCCTATTAGTAGTTGAGTCTCCTAGGATTTGATTGTACATCTCTATTCCTCTATATATACGTTTGTTCCTCCCCCTCCAAATTATGTATATGGTATAAGTGAAAGTAGTTTTGAGGATATTCCCATCTTTCTAAAACTTGTTAAGCACTCTTATTGTTGGCCCCTGAATTTTTTTTCATTAAAGTTAAGTATGATTTTATAAATTATGAGGTTTTGATGGATTAAATTTTGGAGTTATTTAATTTTTTCAAAGTTAGTGGGATTTATTGTATGGGTTAATGGAATTAAAGTGTTAAGGTTATAAGAATGTTCAAAGGTATTTTTGGCAAGAAACTTAAGGTTAAAAGAATATAAGCCTATAAGGAAGGGTAAAATGGATTTTTTGGACTCATTAAGGGCAGAAATGGAAGAATAAATGTTGTCTTGTTCATTTAAGAAGGGAAAAACGTGATTTGAGGAAGAGAAAGAAGAGAAGAACAAAAATTAAAGATAGAAATAAGAGAGTTTCGGTGGAGATGAGAGAAAAGAAGGAAAGTTTGTTAGGGTGTCATCATTTCTTAGTTATAAGAGAGATTTTGAGGTTGTTCAAGAAGGGAAAAAGGTAGAGGAAGAGAAGAGCTTCCATTTGAGCCAAAGATCTCTTCATTTGGTGAAGAATGAAAGTAAGATCATTTTAAATCTTTTGGATTTTTTGAACGGTTTTAGTTTATGGAGTTTAGAAAATGCATAGGTTTAAGTGTTTTAGAACTGATTTTAAAGATTGTGCTTTGTGGGGTTTTCATTTAAAAACCATATTGAGTGAGATTTTTGTTATTGTATAAAGGGATCAAAAGAGGCAAGGGTAACAAGAGGAGAGGCGCATTTTGAGTAAGTCTTTAAGCAAGGAAATCAAGGTGGGTACATACTTATAATAGAGTAAATAAGCCACTAAAGATTTCTTTGAATCAAGGAAGTTAAATGTTTTAAATTGCATCATAAATGTTGCATTTATTGCTCTTTGAATGCTTTGAGAATGTGCTACATGTTTTGTATATGATTTCTGTTATGAATTATAAACGAAAATATGGAAATGAGTTTTGAAAGGATATCAAGTTTATGAAATCAAGTTTTCGAAAAAGTGCCATTTTGGGCAACACATTTACAAGTTATGAAATACGTGTTATGTGGGTTTGTGATGGTCCCCTGAGTTATGTCACATGCACATTGACCAAGTTAAAGGCTTCTCTTGCCTGCCCGCTAGTGGCATGGAGCTCCTTCATGGCCCATAAGTTCACGGCTACATAGGACCATTAAGTGGAAATGTGTAGTACATTCTATTTTTTGGATCCACCCGAGCCATTCTGATGCACTTATATGCTTATGATATGTAAACAAGTTTGATGCATTCATGTTTTGTAGTTTGTAAATTTCACTATATGATGAGAATTTTAGAAACAAGTGCTTTATGGGTTTCAATAAGAGTTTTCTATGCAAGTGAATGTTTTTAAAGGTTTTGCTTATTTTTCTGTTATAAACCATTACCCACGAGATTTCAAGCTCACCCCCTTTTCGTCCCATCTTTAGGTGATAGCTAAGAGATCAAGTGATCAAGAGCATAAGGGAATTACTCCAAATTTTCTTATTTTGTATTTTGAGTTGTTTTTGGGAAAGCAAAATGTTTTAGTCGCATTCCAAGTTTATTTGTTCAATTATCTTTTGTAATTGGGGAATTTGAGATATTGATGTAATGTGGCTTAAAATGCTATTAAAGCTTTGTAAAAACTCTTATCTTTTGATGTTAATGAATATGAATTGTGTATGAATGATGTTGAGTTGGAATTTTAGGATATTTGAAGAAGTTATCAACTTGAGATGAGGTTGATGAACTTTGAACATTAATTATATATATATATATATATATATATATATATTATATCTATATATAGATATAACATGTTATGGAAAAGAAAGATAGGAATTATGAATGATGAGATGTAGTTGAATGTGATGAGTCAAATGAGTTAAGATTTGAGAGTTTAATGAAATCAATTTGGCAGTTGAATGATTAAGAAGTGATATTGTATTAAAGGAGGTGAATATGGGACAACTACATTGATTTTTAATTTTGACCCTTTTGGAGGCAAAATGTGTTTTGGGGTTTTCATGGAAGTTGTAGGTCTAAAAGTCCTCTTCGAAACAGTCTTTGAATACCTAATTCAACATCCCTAGTGAAAGTTATACAAATTGCCCCAAAGTAGGCATAGTATGATTGAGGATATAATTATAGTCTTTCATATTGGTGAAAGTTACGTTCTGACTTCAGGGGAAATTCTAGATTGATCTAGGCTGAATTAGACAAAGTTAGCTTCTAGAAAGTTGTAGTTTATCTTTCTAACTTTCTAGTGATATATAATATGAAATTTTTGGACATGGGAGTCGAAAGTTATAATCCTTGTAAGTGGAGATGTTCAGGTGTACAGATTGTATCTTCTGTGATGACGTGTGTCGTCTGATGATGACGTGTATCTTCTGTGATGATGTGTAACTTTTGTGATGATATGTATCTTCTAGGTATTGTTCATCTTGCATCTTCTGGTCCAATTTTGGAACTCTAGATGATAGAATCTATCTTCAAGGTCTTCTTAAAAGTTGTATATATAGAAGTCCTCTTTCAAACAATCAAAGAATGACCTTGATCCGATATCTATAGAGAAGGTTATGCCAATTGTCTTGAGACAGGTTCAATATGATTGAGGACAAAACCTTGTTTGCTTCTTTCAGCCATAACTTTTGTTATTCGACCTCCTAATGAGAGGATTCTTGTCTCTAAATAAACTAGAGAATAAAGCTACACATTATTTGAAGGAATTGAATTTTAAATCAGTCCTTAAGACTTTCAAATTCTGGATGGAAGTTGAGTATAGTCTACTGTTTCAGTCTAACAACAGTCTAAAAATGATTGGGCCCTAACTTTCAGATTTCTGAACCAAATTGAACGATTTTAGTGTCATTAGAAACTTAAGACGAAGGGGAAACAAACGTTCTGAAGAAATCAATTTGTAAATTCCAATTTGAGTTTTCCCAAAATCTGTGCTGAAGTGGGAAAATAAGTTTTTTTTTTAATATGTTTGACTGATGTGGGCACGCCATCCTTGTGAGATGACGACTAATAAGGGTTTATGGAAATAACTGTATAGGATAATATACTCACATTTTATGACTCCAAATGTTAGGCTTCAGAATCAGGGCCCAACAGTTGTGGTATCAGAGCAAGAGTTGGGTTCTGAAAACGGGATCCAACATTTGTGGTATCAGAGTATGAAGATGAATCGATAATTATTATATGATTTCACTGAAATAGCCCTTCAAGGTAATAAGCTCACATTGCATGATTCCAAGCGTTGGGCTCCGGAATCAAGTGGGGTCCAACGCTTATGGCCTATTGTATTATGTTTTCCCATTTTGTTTATGGACAAAATACCTGCATTGTGTTTTGAACTCGAAGCTGAATGGATTGGGATACTTTACATTGGAAAAATAGGAGAGGTAGTTTTCAATATCATTTTTATGCAGCAAGCTCCCGGGCTCAAAGCTTTGAGTACTTCCAAACCATTTTCTTTTTGTTCTTAACTTGTTCTTCATGGCCATCCAACTGATAACTGGAGCTTTATAGGATAGAGTTTTCCTACATATAAGCCCATACTAAGGAACTTTAGGGTTGTAAACTCTAAATATCTTATAGCATAAGCAGTTATTAAAATCTATAGAGCTATTGATCAGCCATATAAGCTTATGTTCTTCAACAGTTGGTTGCCTATTTGGTATACAATTCATTAGGTTATCAACATATCTATAATTATAACGTTAAACTCTATCCTTGATTATGCTACTAACTTTAGCTTTCAATAGAATCCCAGTGTTCAATTGTAGCATCTCATTTCTACTATAGAGAAGCTTCAAGTCATTCTAATTATTAAACCAAACCATGTTAATTCTCTATTTCCAATTTTGCTTTATTCAAGGATAAATTTAGTCTTTCTTATTGAGTAATTGCCTAAAGCTTAAGGAATTTTCCCTATTTTTCTCTAACTTCCATAAGCTTTTATGCTTTAGATACTACTCATTTATTTACTTTGACCATAGAGTTCTCCTATCCTTAAATAACATCCATACCCTCTTGGTTATAAGTACCTTCTGCATATCATCAAACCACCCTTTTCCTTAGTGAGACATAGCTTTTCCCATTTTTATTTTTCTCCTTTGGAGTTACCTATCTTTCCAAACCACAGATATAATACCCTAATACTCCCAAGAGGATATAAGGATGTCACATAAAACACTCCTAAAACATACTAAGATATTCTAGAAATCCCTTGAAAATAAAGCAACATACTTCACATTCATCGGTTATTAACATAAATAAACATAATACATTATACACATTGTATTTATCGAATACATGTCTTAAGTAAAAATCCATCTTGTATTATAGTTATTACAAACCATTTATACAAAATATAAATATGACTCATAACATTGATTACAACTTAAAAACAAATCAGACAAAACATCTTTCAAAACATATCACGCCCTTCATTGGCCACTACGGTTGTCCCAGCCTTAAGTTTTTTATCAGAACCTACAGGGAAGAAAAACCACCGTGCTAAGCATATAGCTTAGTGGGGAATAACTACGATATTAAATGGCCACTGCTTCTAACAGTCGTCTAGCATTATCCCTGAATCATGTCATATCACAAGCAATCTTTAATTTTTCAACTTGAAGAATAAACAGACTATTAATAGCATCAGAACATATTATAATTATATCAGATTAGGATGTAAGTATATCAAAATAGAATATAAGTGTTTCAAAACATAACATACTTACATTAGAATAGAACATATAAGTATTAGAACATAACAGAACTTGCATCAGATCAGAACATAGCTTGCATCAGAACTGAACATATATCAAAGCACAAACAGAATAGCCTGCTAATCCTTTCTGCAGAAGTAGGTAATAGGAACAAAATAAGAGATACCAATGATTGGTATCGATAGAAACAGAAAAGACTTATGTCTCAGAATCAGAAGACACTGTAGTGTCTAAAAACAGAAGACACATCATAGTGTCAAAGTACAGGAGTAGCTACAAACCCTTCTAGGCATGCCTATTTACCCATAACTAGGACTTGGTAGGTTTAAAACAAAACGTATCACATTTCAGAATCACATGATAGTGAAATAATGCATAAGTAAGAATCTATTTCCTTATATTCAAATTGAATGCATTAATTCATACCTGAACCAATTCAACATGCCTTATGAATTTAAACATTTGCAACAATGCACCAATGATAGCCTTAAGTGATTACACATTATATATGTTCACATAAATTCCTAATTCACAAAAATTCATACCTAATTCACATTACTTATATTATTTGGATCACATTTGTGTTCATAAGAACACCTTTATCCTTAAGCAAAATCATATATTCCAACATGAGATACATTGGTATTAAACATTCCATTCCTTAAGTTTTCACCTCAATTAATAATCTAAACCTGATTCAACATTTAATTAACTAATTGTACATCAAACTAGGTTCATTTCAAGCCCAATTAAGTCCAAATACACCATTATAAAGTGTCTTAAACTTATATGGTTCAACAATTTCACAAAACCAAACTTTTCTCATTTCAAAGTATTTCCCAAGATCATGGGAAGGAGCTAATATAGCTCCCACGATCGTGACTTCTACTCAACTACAAATTGCATCTTCTTCCTCTCTTCCATTTTCTCCAGCTCTTTCCAAAATAGAATTTCGGGTCACTGTTACCTGATCATTTTGACAATGAAAACGAACGATTATGGCCAAACTTTCTTCTAAACAATTAGTTATTTATGGCTTAACTTTCAAATGAAACTAGTTTCATGCATTTTGGTTCGCTATTTTGCAAGTTATGCCAAAAACACTACAGACTGTTCCAAACCACGACAGAATCCACAAACTCAACTTCCAAACCCCATAACTTTTGATCCAGATCTCCAGAATTTACAAACCTTATATCAATAGAAAGATCTACAACTTCCTTGAAGAAAATTTTATCAAAATCGCTCTAGATCAGTATAAAAAAATCACTAAAGTTTCAGATCGAAAATCCAACTCTCCACTATTGTTCCTCTCTCTCTCTCAACTGTAACTTTTTTTTCCTGAAATTCAATCTTTCATAAATTAACTCCAATAACTAGCAAACAATTTCTCTAGCTCATTTTTAACTCATTAGTACACATATACAGTACAAAAATCCAAACTCCACACTTAACATCAAAATCTGATTATTACACATGCAACTTTAAATTTCTGCATTTTGTTTCTCTTTCTGCTTTCATCTTATTGTTTCATTGTTACTGTTTCATTTCATTAAAACAACTTATCAATTCATCAACTCCATATCTTGACTTGATCACATCTTCATTTAAATTCATTAACCTCATTTAAAACCATCTCCAGAAGCACTCCACAATTTCATGCATGAACAGTACAAATCACCATATTCGGATTTCCCTAAACCAAAACAGAGTATGTACATTTACACAATTTTTCTAGCACTTTTGCATATCCATTTCAATATAACAACATAACCTATTTCATACTTTTCTGAACAATTTCTATTTCACAAACCCATCATTTAATTCATTCATCACCGAAATCATAAATCACAAATCCATGCATGCATGTTTATTTCTACACAGTAAAACAAACATCATCAGAACTATTTACTTGATTTAGCTCTTAATTCCAGCAATGAAAAAGAATCACATGCACCGAAACCACCACAATTGATTATTTGGTGTTAAGTGTCTCTTCACAGTGAAGAACACTTACAGTGAATGTTCCTAACTCAAAATATCAGAATATGTGTATCCTTGCATGTCTCACACGTGTCACCCAATAATCAGCCACTTGTCACTATATAAGTAAGCCATATGTCATATCTATATCATTGCCATGAGTCATACTATAATTGGACCAAAAATCAATATTTTTCTAAATTTCACCAAAATATTCCAAAATATTTGAAATATATCAAATTTGCCAAATCACAGTTAATACGCTCCAATTTAATCCATAATTTCTATTTATAAATCAAATTTACCCGAAAATGCCAATGAATGCATGTACAATCTTATGAATGTGCAAAAATAAATGTGTATGTCACAATTAATTTATGCATGACGTGTATTTTCCTAATTTCACAATACTACCTCACAAATTACTATTCTAGCCTTAATATGGGATAATGGGATGTTACACAGGGATAGGGAGAACATTGTACATGTTAAAAAGATAAGTTGAACTTGCAACATACGGCATTTCTTTGCATTGTATTTTAAGAAAATGACTAATAAAAATAAAAGGGGGCTTTTTAATGTGGATTATACTTAGCGATGCTAGCAAAGAACATAGTTATGTTTTTTGCTCTTCTAAGATTGGCACTAGGATATGGTATGTTCTGTTGGCCCCTGAATTTTTTAAATTTGATTAAGCATGATTAGATTAATTTTTGGGGTCTTGCAAGATTTATGTATGTTGGAATTAATTAGCATGTTAATATTAATGAGATTATGTGACATAGGTGAAGTGAATTAAAGTTAAAGTGATAAGTTGCCTAAGGGGTATTGTTGGAAGATCACTTAAGTTGTAAAATCTTAAGGCTTTGAAGGAGGGGCAAAATGGACTTTTGTAATCACTAAGGGTAAAAAGGAAGAAGAATGAGTTGTCTTTTAATTAGAAGAAGCAAAAAACGAAAATAGAGAGAAAAGAGGGAGAGAGAGTGTCGTATGGGGAGATAAGGGGGGAAAGAAAGAAGACCCACGTAGGTTTTGATTTTTCTTAACCTTTAAGAGGGATTTTGAGAGTGAGCTAGAAGAGAAAAAGGAAGAGGAAGGTTCAAGCTTCCATTAGAGCCAAGAAAATCATTGTTGGGTGAAGATTCAAGGTAAGTGATTTTTAATGTTTTGGATTTTTGGAGTGTTTTTGGTTCAAAGAGCTTAGGAAATGTATGAGTTTAGGTATTATAGGATCAATTTCATTCATTGGGTTCTTTAGGTTTTCCAATTTGAATTCTATTGAATTGGGAATTTTGTCATTGTTAAAGGGAGGCAAGAGAGGCAAGAGGAGCAAGAAGAGGCACACCTTTGAACAAGTTTTCAAGCAAGAAAATCAAGGTAGGTGACATTTTTATAATTGAGTAAATAAGCTATTAAAGTTGCTTTCAATAAATGGAATTAAATGATTTTCAACTACCTTGAAAATGTGCATTTATTTTTCTTTAAGATGGTTTGAGAATGTGCCATATGTTTCTATATATGAAATTTATGAATGAATTTTGAGAGATATGGGAATGATTTCAAATTGTTCCATAATTTTTGCATTTGTGGCTTTTAGATGATTTGAGAAATGGTTATATGATTGGTATGGGATTTTGGTTGATGAATTGCGAAATGATGATAGAAATGCATAAGAAATATGTCATGCTCATGAAATCAAGTTTCCAAAAATGTGTCATATCGACAACATGTTTCAAGTTCATGAATTACATGTTATATTGGCTTGTGGTGGTCTGTTCTGTCAGTCAAGTGCACTTGTCTAAAGGCTTCTCCCGCCTGCCCACTAGTGGCATGGAGCTCCCTCACTGACTCCCATAAGTTCACGGCTACGCAAGACCACTTGGTGGAATTGCGATAGTACGTTCTGTTCACGGCTACACAGGACTCTTAGGGAAATGTGTAGTACGTTCTGTTACGGATCCACCCGAACCATTTTGATGTGTTTAATTATTTTTGATGTGTTTGACTGGTTATGATGTACTGGCAAGTTTGATGGATGTATGACTTATGTGAATTGTGAATTGGTTTGACAAAGTTGAGAAATTTATGATTTTTGGATTGTTGTGAGAAATTGGCTATGATCATGAAGGTTTTGAATGGTTTTGTTTATTTACCAATTATAAACCTGTTACCCACTAGCGTTAAGCTCACCCCCTCACCTTCCCACCCACAGGTGATGAGTAAGTTATCGAGTGATCGAGATGAGCGCCGAGGCATTGCTCCATTTTGCAGTTTTGTTCTTTTGAAGTTAGAATTTGTAAAACAATGCTTTAGTTGCATTTTGAGAAATTATTGTCTTTGCAAAGTTGTATTATGGATTATGATGTATTTTTGGCTCAAAATGCCCACTAAAGCGTTGTAAACTCTTACCTTTTGTTGGGAATGAAATACATATGCATTATGTTTGTTTATGCCATTTCAAGTTTTTACATTGCTATTTTCAATTTTTCATAAGGGTAGGAATTGTGTTCTGAATGCAAGGGAAATTCTGGAATTTCCTAGGTAGAATTGATAAAAAATTGTCTTCTTGGAAGTTATAGAAGATCTTTCTAGCTTTCCAATGATATAAAGTTTGTAATTTTTGGATATCGGAATGGAAAGATATGATTGTTACAAGTTATGATGTTGCATAGGAGTGGTGTATGTGACAGCTATGGTGAATGATAGGAAATTGTGGTTTTGATGAACCAAATGAGTTGAGAATTGAGAATGTTGTGAGATAAATTTTGTGTTTGAGTTGTTATGAAGTGATTTGGCACTAGAAGAGTTGATTTTTGGGGAGATATTGAGTGTATAGGATGTTAGATTGGATGTAGGAAGCATTTGAGGGGCTTTGGAGGGGTTTGGGGAACCCTATGTCCGTTAGACGGACTTTAGGTCCGTTTAACGGACCTTCTAGGGTGTAAAAACACCCCCAAGCAACGGACATGGATGTCCATTAAACGGACCTTCTCGGGCCAAATTGGCTCTTAAACCCGATAAATGTCCGTTAAACGAACATCCACGGGACAACTTCAGGAAATTGTGATTTTTGACCTTTTAGGGGCAGAATCTCACTTTGTGGTCTTCATGAAAGTTGTAGATCTAGAAGTCTTCTTTCAAATGGTCTAAAAATGAACTCAATCCTACATTTAGATTGAAAGTGATGGCAATCGCACCAAGATAGGTACAAATTGAATGAAGGTATAAACATGTTCGATTCTTTCGGGCATAACTTCCTCATCCGACCTCCAAATGAAGTGATTCTTGAAGAAATGGATTCCTAACATATGTTTCTATCTCTCCATAAAACTTGGTATCTTTTGGAGTTAATTTGAGAAAGTTTTATGGAGAGAAAGTGAGGGGTCGGTTGGGAGACAATGATTGAAGTATGAACATACTTTGGATTTCCAAACATAACTTCTTATATAGAGATCCGTTTGAGATGATTCTTTCTTCATAAAAAAACTTGAGACTTAGATCTACCATTTTTGTGAAGAAGTCAAATTATGATTTTAGTGGTTGGTTAGTGTGGCCTCACTACCCTTGTGAGATGACGGCCAAATAGGGTTCTTTGGAATAACCCTACAGGTTTATCAGCTCAAGGTTTATGACTCCAGATGTTGGGCTCCAGAAATGGGGTCCAACATGTTCTCTATAGACCTTGAGATGATGATATACACATGGTTGGTTAGGAAGGTCATATGAGCATATGTCTTAGTAAGGATGGAGGGAGATGGTTTCAGTAGAGATGCACCTATGTAAAAGATGGTATGCCACAACAACTATAATTAATAAGCAATAAGGAGCAGGACCTTAGTTAATCAAGAAACAAAAAAAAAGAGGATTTAAGGCCTTTATATTAGCAATTGTTCTTTGAAAGGATCAATAGGACCATGCAATATATAGAGAACCATTAATTTAACCAATAAGATGCTAAAGAGGCTTCATAGGGGCTTCATAGTTTAAAAGAAATGGTTAGGTAAGATGGAGTAGTAATTGTCAACATACTTTCAACATGTGGGATTTATTGAACAATTGGTGTGTCCTCCTTATCTCTATCATCATACACCGAGAGTGTATATAGAGGATAATGATGATAATGGCACAACTGTCCACTGATCTCCTTTCACTTTATTTATATCCTTTGTAGTTATCTTGGTTTATTTTCTTTGTGTTCCAAACATTTTAAATTATTAATTATATTACTTTTATTTTTATAATTTTATTTTTAATTGTATTCTTTATATCTTTTGCATTTTATTATTTTGGTATGTTAGTTTATGTACAAAGTATCCATTAATTCTTCTCACAAATTTATTAAACAGCAAGCAACAATCAACTAAGAGAAGTTCATTAAATTTTTATTTCCTTATTTCTCTATAAGCTTTTATATAATCTAAGTACAGAAGAGGGGTTATTTTATGCTATTTTTTTGAATTGCATGCCTCTTAACTATATTATCCAATCATAATTAGCTTAATAAGCAACAATTTTGGAAAAATAAATTATGAAAGAAAAGTGATCAAAAGAACACATTGGAAGTTAGATTACATTAAGATTCAGCTACATTAGGTCAATAGGTGTGCATATTGATAAGTAGTTTATTTTCAATTTAGTTTGGTCGTCTTGAAATTAATGCTTGATTTGAATAAAAAGATCTTGTGTATGATTTTAGCTTGAATTAAGATAGAGTTAAGTTTATTAAGTGGCTAAATAATTTTGTATATTTGTGATAAAAACGTGTGAATGAAATAAGTATTTATAAATTCATTCCAGTGACTTTCACCTAAATAAAAGTCAATGTTAAAAGTGGCATTAATAGCTATTTGAAATCATGACCTAGCTGAGTAACTATGAGTATTTATGATAAGGTGTTTAGTATTGTGTTAAAGGTGTGATGATGTTTCAAGCAAGCCTCTTATACTTTATAAAATTAAAAAAGCATGTTTAATTTATTTTTATATGGTTTATTAAGTACTTGTAAGTATAATCTTGTTATTCAATTATGTTCATGTTATAAATAAGGTTAAAATTATTTGAATTGGGGTTGGTTTTTGAAGGATTGTTGAATTAGGTTGAACTAATTTAGTTTAAGTACTTAGAGGATCTAGATAGTTGACGAATAATATATTTAAGTGGATGATGAGTACTTTTAATTGATTTGATGTGCTGGTTAAACTTATTTGGAACTAAGAATTGATTGGGTTGATAGTAATTAAAATTGGTCTTCTTAAGTACAAACAAAATTCTAATTGTATAGGTATTTAATGTCCATGAAAATTCATATATTTTTAGTATTTTTCTATGTTTTCTATCCAAATTATATTGGTTTAATTTATGTTATGTCTTGTTTTAGGTAATTTTGGAAGAAGTGACGTAAGGAATGACATTGCCTAGAAATTTGCAAATGCAAGAACTAAAGGAATTGAAGAATGATGCCTATAAAAGTTCAACAATGTACAAAGACCAAAACCAAAGCATTCCATGATAAGATGATTTTTAAAAAACATTTTTGGGGGAAAAAGTTCTTTTTTCCATTCTAAGATAAATTTATTTCTAACTAAATTATATTTTTCACCTTTAGACCTTTTATTTTGGCTAATATTTTTCTTTATGGTGTAGTGTAAATTCAAAGTTTGAAGATAGAAAATGACTTTAAACTTGATGGTTATCACTTTGAGCTTTATTATTAAGATCTCCAAATAGGAAACATTGAGGAGATGTGATTAAAGGAGCTAATCTATAGGGAATGATATGACTTCAGAGGAATTGAGTCAGGATAATGGTGGTAAACAAAAGCCTTACTGAAGAGGTAAACCAAGAAATAAAATTTTCTTTTCTAATCTTTAATTTTTTATTACTAGTAGTAGCTACTTAGGCGTCAGTATTTTTCTCTTTGTACTTTTCAGTTTTTACATTAACGATAATGTAGGGTTTAAAGGTGGGGGAGGGTTTGCTCTAAAATGTGTTTAACTATAAAATTTTCTTTTAATTCGTTCTAAGTGGATTAAATTGTTACGTGTTTAGGATTGAGCTAGCTGAATATAAAGATAAAATGCACTGAGTTCAATAAACTTGAGATATAAACTTTGATTAATATTAATAGTGAATTTAAAAAAGAAGTGTGGAAAGTTTTCAGTTAATTACTTAACCTTGTCAGCTTTTGAGCCATATGAGATTAAGACATCTATATTAATATGTGCTTTTCATTATGTTTGATATTCTTCTTTATGAATATATTTCTAAAACTTGCTTTGAACCATTTTGAGATTACATGATATATGCATGTATAAAAAAGACAAAGGCCATTCTTTGAATTAACCCTTTTAATGTAAAAAGCCAACCTAACATAAGTTCTATAATCATCCTTTGAGCCTCATAACTCCCTTTTATTATTCAAACTAATTATATGAGCTTAAGATTAAATTTCACTATCTTCACCTAACCTTAGCGGCTAGTATGGAATTTAAATCACATCAATAAAAGGAATTTATGGAAGAGAACCTAAAAGCTAAGTATAAGGATATGCCTAATGAATTAATGGCATTTTTATTGAAAGTAAAATAAAGACTACATATGAATAGCGGAGTTAAATATTTATATTTAGATATGCCATATATAAAAAGAGAAAAGTAAAGTTTTATTTATGGGACATGGTTGACAAAGGATGATGTGAAAGAAGAGAGGTTACTAAGTACTTAATGGTGTATCATGGAATATACTATCTAGTTACTTTTATCAACCTAGGATATGTTTCAAATGCTCTACTAATTTTTTTCTTTAACCTTTTTTATTTAGAAAATTCCTCACTATTCTTATTTCCATTTCAACTAAGAAATAAAGAACTTTTGATTCATCTATGTATATTATCTTAGTGGTGAAGATTTGGCTTATTAATAAGCCTATAGTACTGCATTCTCATAAGAAGAATATAAGCAAAAGACTTAACCCATGAAGCACTTAAGTGGCTAGAGTGAAACTTATGAAAAAAATTTGTTAGATGTTTGCACTCACCACTAAATGAAGTTATTGTGGTGAATTCTGTTAAGATTTTTTTGTGAAAATCAACTGAGACTTTTTGTTTATTTAAGTCTCAATTGGTTTATATCTTATAGTGTGTTTTTTTATATCTTAAGTAATTAAAGAGTATGTTTAATTGTTATTGGCATACGTGAGTATGGTTTCCTAAGGATAAACAAAAGTTAAGTTAGGGGAAATTTGATAAGAGTGTAAAATGTTATATTGTTTTCCCTTAGCCTTTTACACCTACTTTTTGCCTATATAAATTTATTTTCTTTATATTTTTATTTAGGATGGAATTGGAGGTGTTAAGGATGAATGAAGATACATGGCATAACTCATAATGTATTTGAGAAGATATTATCTTACAGTTAAACTTTTCTAATAATTGGAGGAGTATATAAGGAAAAGCTTAAAGAAATATAATTTTCAGGTGAACACATCTTGATACACAGTCTTGTGCTAGCTTGTGTTTTTCTTAAATAGCCTAAATATTAAGGCATCATTTGATACATGAGAGGGAACGATGTTATATGGAAGGGAAACGTTTTGAAAACATACATGGGTTAAAACATAGTAATATCTCAGCCTATATACCTTTTGAGTGAAGTTATAGTAAGATATACGGTCGTGTACACTAGTGTTGGGCCCCGAAAATTTTTCTTTTATTTATTAAGC
>JANIPN010000218.1:54343019-54358584 GCA_027478595.1 Erythroxylum anguifugum
CATATTAACTTATCTTAAGCCCACTTCATCTTATTTTCTTCTCTTTTTATTTCATTTGGGCCCTAAGCCCAATTAACACATTAAATTCTAACTACTCATTTAATTTATACTACCTAACTCATTTATTCTCATTAATTCATGCCACCTATTTTATTAATGTCATCTTACTTAATCATTGTCATCTTAATTAATGCTAACCTAATTCACTTAATTAGGCTAATCATGCTTAAATCATAAAAAAAAAATTTGGGGCTAACACTAAGACTTTCAATTTCTGGATGGAAATTGAGTATAGTGTACTATTTCAGTATAAGAATAGTAGACCCAAAATTTAGTTTTGGAACAATCTAAAAGTGATTCAATGAGTTATGAATTGTGATTTTAAGGGTTTTATTGAGGTATAAACTTAAGTATAAATTATGCTCAGGTGAGTTTTGAGAAAGGATTGATTATGTGATGAGGATAATATAAAAATACCCGGGATTGTCATGAGCATACATTGTGCATATTTCATATACATGCATGTGCATTTTTAAACACTTATAATTGTGCAAATTGTGATATGTGTATATTGATTGTTATAGAGGATCAACTAGAACGTCAACCTTTAGACGTTGTCGGAACTTCCAAGCATTAGCTTTGGAAGCGACTTGTGAGTAACTTAGACGGTCTCACTCAATTAATTGTTTGATTTCATTAATTTTGAATTATTGAATGAATGTAATTTGATTGTGTTGATTCCAGACAAGGAACGTCCGATGATTGTGATATGTGAATGAGATATTGAAGTGCTACTTGTATGTAAATATGACGAACTAAATGTTTCATGATACGATTGATTACGAGAGATGCATTCCATATATGAATGAGAGTTGTGAAGCCACCCAAAAAGAGCTTAAAGCTTAGAAAGTGTATAAGAGCCAAAGGCTCACTATGTAAAATGAGCCCGGTATCCCCAACGGATATGGGACAATTATCAATGAGCCCAGTATCCACAACAGATACAGGACAGTTTAGGCACTCGGTCACAATAACGAAAATTTGAAAAGAGTCACATGAGCATTTCATATGCATTTTAATAAGTATGTTTGATTGATTGAAATGCAAAAATTGCCTATTCTTAAGTGAGAATGTGCTATGTGATTAATTATGCAAAGATATGAATAAATTGTTACATGTATTGATGTGATGCATGAATTGAGTGAACCGTCAATGATGGTTACCTCATTAAGTTCGCAAAACTTACTATTGTAACGTTAACTTTTCAGAACCGAAAGATAACTCTAGCTACTGAGAGACGCGACAAGCAGTGTAGACTTGTAATTTGAGAAGAGAAGTCATAGCTCAAAGGTCGGTCAGCTAGGTTTTTGACAGATTAGATAGATTTTGTGTATGTCCTCTTTCATGTAGCACTTTTGTATTATGCTTTGATGATGTACATGTAAGGAATGTTGAAAGACACATTGTAGACCTTCGGTTTTTATGAAATGAAATGAGGAAATTTTGGGTTTTAAAATATTGTGAATTTCTTAATGACACTCATAAGAGAATAAGATATATGATGCCATGTAAAGTGAATGTTGTGATTGATCATAGCGCACCATTATTGTGGGATATGTACTGGAATGTTCTCAGGGCGTCTCGGTATGTACCCTAGGGTAAAGGGGCGCTACAGAATTACAATAGATTTCATTATGGGATTGCTAAGGACTATGAGGCAGAACGTTGCTATATGGGTTATGGTGGACTGATTAACTAAGTTGACCCATTTTTTACCAGTGAGAGAAAATAATTCACTTGACTAGTTAGGCCGAAGGTATGTGAATGAGGTAGTTAGACTGCATGGGGTCTTGGTGTCCATTGTATCGGACAGGGATCCCAGATTCACTTTGACATTTTGGAAGAGCTTGCAGTCAACTATGGGCACGAAAACTTCATTACTGCATTTCATCCTCAAACAGATGAACAGATTGAGAGGACAGTCAAGACTGTTAAGGATATGCTAAGAGCATGTGTATTGGAGTTTCAAGGAGCTTGGGATCAGTATATAACTTTGATTGAGTTTACATACAATAACCATTATCACAGTAGTATCGAGATGGCACCGTATAAGGCACTGTATGGAAAAAAAATGTCAGTCGCCACTATATTAGGATGAAGAGGGCTTGAGAATGGTTAAAGGCCCAGAATTGATACTATATAATGTGGACAAGGTGAAATTGATCTAAAGCTGAATTAAACCGGCTCAAGATAGATAGAAGAACTATGTGGATCAACACTGTAGGGATATGGAATACAGTGTAAGAGACAGAGTATTTCTGAGAGTGTCACCTTGGAGAGGAGTATTGATATTCGATAAAAAGGGCAAGTTGAGCCATAGGTACATTGGTCCCTATGAGATTATGAAGAGGATAGGACCTTCGGCATATAAGTTAGCTTTGCCGAATGAGATGTCTTAGTTACACAATGTATTTCACGTGAGTATGCTCCGAAGATACCGATCGGATCTGGCACATGTGTTACCGGCTCAAGAGATTGAGGTTGCTAGTAATCTAAGTTATGTTGAGGAGCCGATCAAGATAGTGGGATCGCAGATCAAGCAGTTGAGGAACCGAGAAATTCCATTAGTGAAAGTCCTTTGGAGGAATCACTCGACTGAGGAAGCAACTTGGGAAATGAAGGAGCATACGAGAAGACAATATCCCCACCTATTCGAATAATCAGGTAAGAATTTCGAGGACGAAATTTCTTTTAAGGAGGGGATAATTGTAACATCCCGTTACCTATGTTGATGCTAGAATAGTTTATATGAGATATTACTGAGAGATTAGAAAGTGCATTTCATACTCATGCATATTATGGCATACACATACGTGTAATTATTGAAATTTTCCGCATTAAAATAATTGTAAATGCATTCATTGACATTTTTCGAGTATAATTGATTTACATATGTGATATGTGATTATGTTGAGTATTGTGAATTATTTGTATTAAAAACTGATGTGGAAAGTATAAGTAACTGAAGTTAGAATTTTGGTGAACTTTAGGAAATTCCGAAAATGTTGGATATTACTAGACTAGGAAAAGTGTCATGTGGCAAGTCAAGTGATAAATGGAAATAGAAATAAAAATTAAATGATATTGAAAATTTGGAGACAATTGGAATAAAATTTGGAGAAGACCGAATTAGTTAAATGAGAAGCTAGTTAAAGCCTTAGAAATTAGACAAGTGTCCAAGTCTTAAACCCATGTTTCTTTTAACTTTGAAAGACTAAGTCACTGTTTGTTCTTGACATATCTTTCTTCTTCAAGCTTCTTCTTCTTCACGGGTTTTAATTCACCAAACCTTCATCAACTTTTTATCTTGCTTTTATCTATCCATTACTACTCTTATTTTGTTTTCATTTCCATTTGCCCCAAGAAAACCCAACTTAATCCACCTTCAAGATGGTGTATATGAGTTGCATGAAAATTAGGGATTCTTGATATTTTGAAGAATTTGGAGTTTTAACAAGTAAGTAATATGTTCATCCTTGTGAGTAGTATGAATGTGAGATAAATTTGGTGATTATTTGTTATTAAATGATCATAAGAAAAATGGACATTTTTCATGAACACCGTGGATATGGGATAAAAATGTGGATGCATTGTTTTTATGTATTTGATGATCATTATGATATAAAATAGTGTAGAAATGATTTTTGGAGTTGAACGATCAATAAAAACGTGCAAAAATTCATGCATAAAATTATACTCTGTCTTGGTGATATACGTATATGCTTGTATTCACTGTTATTGTATGAATTTTCGGATGTTCTAGAAATGAACTGAAAATAAGTTTGGAGTTTAGGGAAAAGGTGATGTCGTGCTTTAAGAATGATAAAAATGAAAGTCAGAGAATGTTTTAATCTAGGATTTTGGATTTGTTTATGGATGATTGGAGTTGAATGGAAGTTCAAATAGGGGAAAGATTAAGATTAGAAATGGAAGATTAAGAAAAGAAAAGAAAGAAGAAGAAAATTGCAGTGTTTTAGAAGAGGAAGGAAAAGCACGATCGTGAAGGAGGAAAAGCATGAAGGAATTAGAAAAGTATGATCGTGCTTATGCATGATTGTGACTTCTATGGCTACCGAAGGGAGACTGTTTTGAACATCCCTTATCTTTTTTACTATAACTTCTTCTCCCGACCTCCAAATGACATGGTATTTGAACCAACAGACTCGTAACACATTTTTCTTCACGTCTACCAAAAATTATAGCCATTTGAATCCATTCGGAAAGAGATTGAGTGATGAATTTGGGACGAAAATGATGAGGAGTACTAGAATATTGATAAATGGAATATTTTCACTGAACATGCTTCGGTATTTTGACGAAGTTCTTTTCTGTAGATTTCCAAATGGAATCATTCTTAATTTAGAGTAAACTAGAGACATATGACTACAAATTGTCTGAAGAAATTGAATTTCAATTTTAACTCTAAGAATTCCAAAATCTAAATTGAAGTTGAGTATAGAGTACTATTTTGGTTTAAGAACAGTCCTAAATATTTGGAGTATAAGTTTCGAAATATTGAATCAAATTATATGATCTTGGTGTCATTAGAAACTAAAAAATAGAAGAACAATTTTCTAGAAGAAAGTGTTGACAAATTTCTCCATTTTCTTGGTCAGATTGATCATACGAAGTGGACCCGAAAGTCTGTTCTTGGAAAAATCTAAAATGATCATTTAGGTAATGAAATTAGATTCAGAGTGATTTATTGAGGGATAAACCTTTAGTTCAAATGATACTTAAGTGAGTTTTGATATTTGAATGATATTGTGACGTGAATGATGGAAAAATACCCGGAATGTCATTGAACATGCATTGTAGATATTTCATATACATAAATGTGCATAAATGAATATCTATACAACTATGCAAATTGTGATATGTGAAAATGTATATTGGATGATATAGAGGAGCATTTAGAAGGTCAACATCCAGACGTTGCTGAGGTTTCGAGGCAATAGCTTCGGGAGCAAACTGTGAGTAACCTAGACAGTCTCACTTAATTATTTGTTTTCTTAAATTCTATTCTGAATTGTCTTATGAATGTAATTTGATTGTTTGATTCCGGAGATTGAAGGTCAGAGGTTTTTGATACATGAATGTGATAATTGAAGTGTTCCTTGTATGCGAACGTGAAGAAATAAGTGTTACTCAACAATTTGTTAAATGTCGGATTAAGTCCGATGATAAATGTGTTCTGAATGTGAATGTGAAATCATGCGATTGATTGAGAATATAGAGAATATAAAGCATTCCATTACATGAATGCATGAAAGATAAAGGTAGTTGTGATCGGAGTCGCCAGTATAAAGAGCTTAAAGCTCAGACTGTGATAAGAGCCTCTGTCCTCTTTCATGTAGCGTATTTTGTATTAGGTTCGGATTATGTATATATATTCGGATGATCTAATTATAGCTACATTGTATATTTGGTTTTAATGAAATGAAATGAGGAATTTGATCTTAAAATATTGTGTCTTTCTTTATGATTCCATAATTAAGATAGTGATATAAGTGCTCTAGCATGCCACTTTTGCGGATACGTATTCGGATATCACTCAAGATGTGTACGTGTCTTGCGAGAGTGGGGTACTACACTATCATCTTTTGATTTCGCATCCGAATCTTGCATCCGTTTGACGATTTTTACCAATGCACACCCATGTGGGTTAACACTCACCTACTCTAGAACTTTTGTCAATAATGCCCATTTTCCTTACCTACTCGTAAGTCTTTGCTTGGTTCCATCAACTTGAGTGTTAAGCATCAGCCAAAGCCCGTCAATACTTGCACCATTCCATAATTTGGACGTAGGGTTCTAAGAGAGGGATTGGCAGGGAAATAAATAATGGTAGGAGAATGGATAGAGGATGCTAAAACGGAAAATCAGTTGAAATTAAGGGATATAAAGGACGAAAAGGAAGAACCAAGACTGGTGATAGTGGAAGACTGGTTAAGGATCTTCCTTCCTAATGTTTTTTCATGTGTTGGCATAGATCTTCATGACAATAGTAAAAGAAAAAAGAAAAAAACAAATTGATTTTTTGAAGACATTTTGCTTTTGGTGGAACAATATGCAATTAGTGCTTAGTGCTTAACTTGACTTTTTGATGCTTTTGTGAATTGTGACAGCATATTTGCAAGGTGTATTTCTTGTGTTAGATGTTGTTTTGTTGTTTCTACTCGATAAGCTTGACAATGAAGTATTTGAGATGACAGTTTCCTTCCATTTCACGATCACTTTAGACACATCAATCTTTAGAGAAATTATTTTATCTTTGAAGTTATCGTGATGCAAAAAAATAATGCAGGGTCCCATGTTTGTGATTTTCTTAGTCGACATCTTTCAAGATGTGTCCTTAGGCATTTGGATTGTCTATTCAACGTGTTATCAACTAGCAGACAAGAAAATTTGGCAGCATTTCAATTTTCAGTGATGTATAGAAAATTTGAAATGGCACTGAACTATTCAGTAGAACTATTAACAGATTAGAAAAGATTTGAGGAGAAGATGACAAATTCATGATTTCCATGACTAAGTAGACGTTATCACAGGGGAGGCTATTGAATATCATCATTGAGGATAGAAGAAAACAAGATGGATTGAGACATCACTTCTTGAAAACCGTGGAAAAGCTTAAGCATCGAGGAAGCATCAAAATAAAAGACCAAAAGGTTCTCCGCGAATTGATTTTTTTTTTAGCAGCGCGTTGGTAAAAGAACTCCTGAGAAAATATGTCTTCTAAGAGGAGATTCTTTGATTTTATATATATATATATAGAAGAAAAGTGTTGTAAAAGATGAATCTGAAGAATATATGAATGAAACATTACAACCCCGTATGCTTAAATTGGTATAGGTGAAAGGGTACGTCTGTACAAACATGATGGATTAGTATAAACTAGGAAGAAAGTTAACACGTGCGGTTCACTCGTTATCTCTCTGCCTTAATCGGCACCAAATTCACCATAGCTATAAATTCTTGTACTTACGAGTTAATTCAAGTGAAATCACAGTTTAATGTTATTATTTTGTTCCAGAGCTGGTTGATTAACTATTGCTAGATTGGTGTGCTGTTGCATACTTTAGACAAAATGATTGATAAAGCTACATTACGTGGTAGACGGGTCACTTCATTGACACTCCTTTTTCATCTTTGCCTATTCTTTCAGTCGTGCACCTTTTTGCTAGTTGCCATCTCAGTTGCTTCACAACATCTAGTACAGGATGTTTGATGGTGCTGTAGCAAAAGAGAACAAAAGAACTTAAGATATTTACCAATTGCACTTCATAAAAAAGTAACCACCAACCAGTCTGAGAACTAACAGCAGAATACTGGTCTTTTTTATTTGCATTTTGGCCATTGTTCAAACATATCACGTTTCACGTGCTTTTAAAATAAAACAAGTTGCAATATTGTACGAATGCCACTTGCTTTTGTTGAAATGGAAAGAGATCTGGTCAAAGTAAATGTTACATAATGTAGGCAACGACTCATTAGTTAGGAACTACATAGAGAGACGTAATCTAAGCAAACAAATAGTAATAAAAGCCGCCAATGGACATCGAAAATGGCTTTCCCTCCAGATATTTTACAGCTTTTATGTTCCATGTGTGGCCGACGTGAATTTGTCCCCGGCTGGTGAATGCTGCAATTTTCTGCTTCCTACTTTCCTGCCCTTTACCTTTCTCATCCTCTTACATTTTGTGCTTCTGCCTAGACAACGAAAAATGTTGCTGTCGTACTCGAAAAGAAGCGATCATTGGCCTTGGGAAATATCAACATGCTGATCGTTGAAGCTGATCATTTAGCTTTTGCCAACCCCAGTGATTCTCTTCCATAGTTGCATTTCATCAAATCCTTCGAGTTGCTTAAATACTCATTTAACTATCTCTCAGAAAAGTTCACCTGTCAGGTATTGTTAGATGCAGAGGTTGCGAGCTAAATCAATGGACAAAACTTCACAATGTTGAACAAACTATTTTTTGTTTCGCTACCCCTACGTGGATGGATGCTTTATGCCATATTGAATAGCTAAGATCTATATAGAATCATCCACGATGCATAACTTTACAACTCAGGCAGTGATATCCTAACCTCCAAAATGACAGCCAATGATGGTTATGTAAAGTTGTATCCTCAACATTTCCAAGAAAATCTTTGAAGTGCTTGCATAATCCTCGTAGTTGAAGCATCAGATAATCCATTGTGCTGCAACGGACATAATATCATCCTTAAAGAGTCATGCCTTGATATCACTAAGTACTATTTCCACATTCATGTTAGAGCATATAAATAAGATATATTCCTGCAAGGAATCTAAAGTAGGATTCTTTTGGCATTCAATATGAATTCCTGAGATTGTACCTTGGATCTAACCGTCAGGGACAGGATCCCATCTGTGGTTGATGACTGAACCGAGTAAGAATCCAAATGGAGATGGCTTATAGCATCCATGATTTCAAGCAATATGCCCTCTCTCCAAGGACACTTGATCTCAACTAGAACTTCCTTGTCTCTTGCAAAGACGTTTATACTATCTGCCAAACCATCTTTTGATACGTTATCCACTTCATCAATGTCACAAGCCTTCCTCTTGCAAAATAATGGCTTCTTGCCATTACTTATCGTATTGCTCCCATAGTTATCAGACGTCCTCTCAGCAGCATCTTGGGGTTTCCTCTTTGTCATTGTCTCCAATTCTTTAAATTCCTTGCATGATTCCAACTCTTCAACCTTCCTCTCTAGCTCCTGAATGTAGTCTATCGTGTCATCAAGTATGGATAGTTTATCATCCTGCACAAACAAAAGAATGATTTAGTGTATGGCTTTCCAGTTTGTCACCTCATTACAATTGAAATCAAAGTATTAATTACCTTTTTAACTGAAGGAACAACTGATTTGAGAACCATAAACCTTTCATTCAAGTTTTCTCTTCTTTTCCTTTTTGATAACATATTGCTCACTCCAAATTCTTCAGCCTCCGGTTTTGACACCCTGACCTTGATGCTTTTCTGATCTGGGAACTGCATATAATCAACATGCATAAACGGAACTTCAAAAAGAATCTTCTTCAACAACCTTTGTGGAGTATCAACTTTATGCTTCATTGAATCTGTGGATCCTATTCTTTTCCAACCAACAAAGCTAGACCCCTTATGACAAGATCGGAAATGCAGTCCAAGTATTAATGGATGGGAGGTCCTTAAGAGAGATGATAAAACACTTTGATAATGTAGATCATCACTCTGAAGGTCCAATAAAGTCAATCTATTGTGATTGTAGTCTTGAACATCTTGCACACTTCTGTTGTTTGCCTTCTCACTATTAAGAACTGGAATAACCTTTACAGGATCAAGAATGGTCTGAGATATGCAGTCACTGGAATTCCTTGAATTGACATAGTTACTCAAGTCATCATCTATGAACTGCCAACTTTGTACTTGAGAAGCTGCTCCATTGAATCCATCAACCATAAATGAATCATCCGGAGGTTGATTACCTGAGTTGTTGTCGGGAGAAGCTAAGTCAAGGTCTTGGCATGCCTCAATTATGTTTATTTTAGTTTCAAGAATCTCCTGATCAGAAGCATTAAAAGCAAGCTCGTGCTGGTCACTTCTTGTACTTGATTTCTTGGCAGTTATCGGGCATGTAATTTCCAAGAATGAAGTTTTTACATGCCGAATGAGAGTTGGATCCTCTGAAACCTTTAGAAAAAAATGATAAAAAAGCTACATGTCTTAAACTGGCATCCACAAGATATTATACTCCTAGTAGTAATCTGATGATAGAAGAATTACCAGCTCAGTCACACCCAATTCAACCACGCCTCTAGCAAATGGAAAACATACCACAGTCTGACAATTCAAATAACAAATGCTACCATCAGTACTGTGCTGCATACTACAATAACCACCATTTATGCTAGATGAGCATTTCCCATGAGAAAAAGGGAGCACATAAATGTCTGCAAGACAAGAGTTCAGTAGAAGTTGATAGGATAATTTACCTGAATAGAAGCACTCTGAGGATGACCGTTGACAAAAGTGCATTCATCGACCCAAAAACAAAGAAACAAAGGATTTTGAGCTTCCTCCCCATCTTGAGAAGCATATATTTGAATCTTTTTTTTTTTCCCTTCTATCTGAAATGAACTGAAACCTATGAATCAAACGAAGCAACTTACCTTAGCTAGCAAAGATCGACTAAAAATCTTGCTGTCAGCAAAATGAGCATTGCATAACCAAATTGGCTGACTATTCGATAGGCATCTCCCTGGCAATCTATGAGTGATTACGAGAAAGAATTATGAAAATGGATCAAATAATAAACAAATTACAGAAAGTGAAAAATGGCAAGGGATTTTTCTTACCCTTGGCCAACATTGAACATAAAGGACATGCAGACCAAGTAGTACCACTCGGTATCAGTGAGATCTTCAGGGGATAATGATGCTGAAGGTCTCCTAGCTTGTGAGCTGGCCTCACCAGCAGAAAGGGACTCATAGAGTTCTCGCAATTGTTCACTTCTCTGCAAGCTTAACTGGTCTGCATTTAGCTCTATGGATTGAACTGTTTTTCTAGTTCTTATGTCCCCATTGTAGTATCCGTCAACCCATTCCAACACCCTACAAATCCAAACAAGAAGCTTAAGTGCTTATATACAGATAAAATGCTTGTCAATAAATTGAACATGTCACCCATCACTTCCCCCTTTAGAGGTAGATCAAAAGACATGCTGGACAGGGAAGGTGGGGAGTGAGATTTGCTATCAGAGAATTAGAACTGTAGTTGCAAGCTCACCCTGTATGCCGTTAATATTCAGGACACAATGGATCCACATGTAACGCAACAAAAAGACACTATTGGCCATATGTAACAATGACTTGTTAAACTTGGAAAATTTTTTGAGAGAGGAATAGATCCCCTGGAGCATTACCGATGAAGCTGAATATGCAAACTGCATGTCACAATCATTTTCAAGGGAAAATTCTGCGATAAAACCATATTTTCCATACCGTATAAAAGATCAATTACACCCTTCCTACAAAGGTACACCTATTTTTTCTTGTCCCCAGCACGTGGGCGAACTCAGAAACCCCAAACAGATTCCGAGAAATTTCTTCTGCCGCCCGCAGAATCACAGAGAAAGAAGAATGCATATTCTACCTTAAGGAGTTCTTATCAGAGCCAATTTCAAGATAAATTTAGAACAGCCACAACTGTGATAGAAATAGTCAGAAGTGAAAGGGTTAGTACCCTGGTTGTCCAGAAGAAATGGACCAGAAGATTGCATAGCTCCATTGTATGCTCCTCACAGCAAGAGCAAGCTGTCTCTTGAGGTTCTGTGGCAGCCTTTCTTGGTTCCAAGAAGCCATAAGTTTTCTGCAAGCTCTATAAAATTGGATTCTTTCTCTAATAACTTTTCTGCATTTACCAACACTAGAAACTTCTGGTGATGGAAATTTCAGTATTTAAAAGATCACCTCTCCAGATATTTTCTCCAGAAAGAAAAAGACTTTATGCTTATGGGAGTGTTACAAAAACTGTGGCTCAAACATATTGTTGCTAAAAAAGGTTGAAGTTTGCAACACCTAAACCCAAGACGATACCTTTTGGGCGGTAATGAAAGTTAAAGGCCATGAAAGGAGCTCACACTCTATGAGACGTGGAAGAGTGGTTAGTAGCCTCATCTATGCTTTATGAAGAAGAGAACCGGGTGTCCCATTCTTTCTGCTTTCAGATTAAACACGGATACTAGGTTAACACTAAACCTGCATATCGTTCACAAATAAGTTAATAAAGATAGGGTCATTAATGGTGTTGGACATCAACACTATAAATGCCACGCACCTATATATTCCATATCTTTTCTTGTTTCGGAACACTAAGATCCGAACTTGAATGGTCCAGAAAACTGAGACACTCGGACCTACACAAATGTCAAAGGGAACAACTTCATTCCTGGAAGTAAGAATAATTATGTTCACCACACAAAAAGAAGAAGAAGAAGCGCTCAAAGAACCCAGTAGTAGTCTTTAATGGCCAGCAAATAGAGAGAGATTTGAAAGGAAAGAACTTGAAATCTGGACAGCTACCAAAACTAATATCATTTAAATAGAATATTACGGGGAGTGGTATTAGGTTGAGACTAAAATGGGAGATTTAACACAAAAGCAGTAGAATGGCTATGGAATGGAAGTGGCCTTATGGCCATAGTAAAACGCAGGGAGAGAGAGTGAAAAGGAGCATAAACAGCGGGCACGTGAAAAATTGGCAGCAGTGGAGAGCTCTATTAATATTCCTCCCACGTGCTTTACATCGGTGATGCCAAGAATAATTATTGCGGGCATTATTATTCCATGAACCCTCTCTGTTCTGCACTTAGAACAGAAGCACGCAATAAGCAATCTTGTAATTTAGATTAACAGCAGTTGGCCGGCATTCAAGCATTTCTAAGTTGCACGACCATTTACAATTATAGTTTAAATTTAGATGGTTTGTGGTGTAGTTGGGTACGATATCTTGTACGCTGAACCGCAACCATTCGAATTAGTATTGTCCGCTTTAGTCGGGGTTCGAAAGCTTAATGGTAAGAGGCGTGCGTCTCAACGCAACAAAACCATAAGGTCAGAGGATCGAACCTCGGCCAAAGCGGACATTACTAATTTAAGTGGTTGCGGTTCAGCGTACAAGATACCATACCCAACCACACCAGCTTGGTTGGTTGACAGTAATTTAATGCGGCTCGAATAAATTGTTAGTTAATTATACACATATTATTTGCATAACAAGGGTAAGGGAGTTGAGATAGGAAAGAGCCAGAAAGAGGCTGCATTGAAGGTTGGTTGGCGTTGCTTGCCACAATAATTGGATAGACCATTTACAGGTTACAGGTGCCAAATAGACAGATCAAAGGGTCAACTTCTTGTCTTGCTTTAGAGCATGTGTGTTTCGGTCTGCAACACGAGATGTCTTCAATCACTGTCCTTGTCTTCACCATATTACAGTCTTGGCTAAGCCTAAGCTTTATTTGAATTAAAATTCAAAATATATCATCACTAAATGGAATTCTTTTTATTTCCAATTTCATCTATAAACAATACTCTGGTGACCATCCTCGAATTTGGGAATATGAATAAAGAAAGTTATCTGCAATTGGGGTTTGAGCATATTGTTTGATGCCAGTCAATTCTTCCCAGAGATATAATTCCAGTAAGCAACCCTAATTTTATACTCATTGATGGAACTGACATTTCAGCAACCTTTTGGTCCAAGAAAAGGTTGCTCGGCAACGGAAGGAATGGACCGCTCTGTGAGGGGGCTGCTGAGAATCAGACCGTGATGTACTCCTCTGTCGGTGGTCGGGCCCTTGAAATTGGGGCTCAACCTTTTAGTCCAAGAAAAGGAGATATACAAATACAGCCATGTAATTCACCGAGGTGGGAGATGTGAAGGGTCGCTTTCTGATCTGAGCCGGATTAGGACGAACCCTAGTAGAGCTGACATTTAGGTCCATCGAGCCGTATGGAAAGTGCATTTCTGTCTATGATCCAAGTATCGTACTGTATTTGTTTGATGTCTGGAGAATCACGTTGCATCGTTATTCTTCATATTTTAGTCTTATTTTTAAGGCCAAGTATGAAATCAAATCAAACCAAATAAATAATATGAATAACCTATAGTAATTGAATTTGTTTAATTGTGGGGAATTTATTTTTTGTCCTAAAATATTATTTATTTTTTCTCTCGAGTAAATGATTATCACATGAAGTTCAATAGCGACACTCGAAAATGTGCTTTTGATCTTCTGAGCACCAAAAACTACCATAAGGAGCAAGAAATATGAGCAAAAGAAAAAAATGAGAGTTTCTCATTCAAACGCAAATCACATGAATCATGCCCCCAACCACAGTCGTCTTCTAGAGGGAGAACCAAACTGAAGTGGCACCTCTTTTTACATTGCAAGAGTCTTGTAAAAGCATCATTTAAGCAACATCGTTAGTCTTACGTTCACATATACTTTTTTTATTTTTTTTGATTCGAGGAAACTCCACAGGCGGGCTAAACGGGCTCACCTCTAAGAGGGCCAAGCGGCTACACCCCATTACAGAGGGTCATACTAGTTCTCCACCCATAGGTAAAACCTCGGCTGCCCCAGGCTCTTACAAGAGAGGCTAGCAAGGAATCGAACCTGGGACCTAACCGAAGTCAAGCCTCGCTCTCAACCATCTAACCACACCCCTTGAGAACATGTTCACGTATACGCATACATAATAAACTCAAACAAGTAGTGGGCTTGTGTATCCACTCATATTTTAGTTCTATCTCTTATATTTAAGGTTTACATCTCTCAATTAGTGTTGATTTATTTTTGTTTGATCAATAGAACAATCTACCCGCAGTTGCTCCCAATTTGAAGGGACAAGCATTTGACGGAGCTTAGATTCTGACGATAATTAGAGTGATTTATCTGCAACAAGTGTTGTGTCCTTTCTTCAGACATCCCCTTCCTATTCATGTCATTGCAATTTCACGAGAATTTAAATACAAACAGATCAGTACTTTCGCTTACGTATTTGCATGTTTTCGGACTAGACTTCATAGTTCTTGTTACAAGGAGAAGTGAAAACAACTTATGGGAGGCCACAACTTCCTCGTGGCTCACATGCTTTACGTACCTAACAACCCCACATACGTTCTCATATTTTTCGTCACCTCCATCCAACGGTCGAATCGATTGAATAAATTATTACCTTTTTTTTCAAATTATTTCGAACTGTCCGTTATTACTTTGATAAAAAGCACCTTTAATTTAATTGGAATATTTTAGCATGTTTGATAAAGTGCAAAGGGCTTTTATGCATGCAGTAGATGTCTGGTGCTTCAAAAGACACCTAGAATTATGTTTTTACTTTTTTTTTGGAGTAGAGGATGAGTTAAAGGAGCTTAAATCTTGTTGTACTACTAAAATGTTTAGGATTTCTTTCACACCCTTATTCTTCTAAATATTAGTTCTTATTTCATAATTAAGAAAATTTCATATTTCACTTTTATCTTTCTACAAAAGTAAATAATTGCTCATTTCTCTCCCATACAATTACTTTAATATTTATAGTTTATATTTTAACGAATATAGGTTTTGGAAATATGAACAAAATTACTAAAATTGTCGGATTATGTAGCAGTATCTAGAAGATTGTATAAGAATCGTATAAATTCCTGATTTTTAGGGGTTATAATAAGATACATATTTCTAAGTATCTTAGGGAATCTGCTTAATATTTAGTATAGACAATTGTATATATATACTATGGTTGTAACCTACTGATTATGAAAATGAAATTATTCTTCTCTGCTATTATTAGGAGCTAGGCACGAAGAAGATGATTGCATGTGCTAGTCAGAGAGACGGTCTCAATTTTCTGGAAAAACAACACAGTAAATCAAAAGTTGGAAAATCCTTATCTACATCCTTTTTTTTTTCAGAATCTGTCATGTCAAACCAA
>JANIPN010000218.1:54390850-54403112 GCA_027478595.1 Erythroxylum anguifugum
TACTCTTCCATTAACTGCAGATTTAACGTTGGACCACCAAAATCTTTTGCATCCAATAGTTGATATTTTAGTATTCTTTTCATCAAACACTTCCTCCAATGCCGACTAATTATTTTATATAGGGTAAACTGAATCCGTGGTGGTTTCCCAAGTTTATAAAAACTCTTCCAATTTGAACTTGATTTTAGACTTCTACTTAGAATTCAATTTTTGTAAAGAAAAGCATTTTATTAATGTTTTAAAAACTATACTGAAAATTAATCCAATAAGACAAAAGGTTTAAGATTTAAAAGGTTCAACTAGTATAAGATCGTTATAAAATAAGCTAAAAAAGAAAGAATTTAAAATATGAATGAAATATATTGTCATTTTTAGTTGAAGATTTTAAAGTTTAATTAAAAAATTGTTAAACAAAAATTAACTGATTTATTTTAGTTTATAAGAATTTATTTATTTAAAAAAATTGATCAATTAATTAATAAATTTATGAGTTTTAACTATAAGAATTTTTAAAATAAATCGAACAGTAAATTTAAAAATTGAACTGAAAAGTTAGGCGGTCAAAGTTTTTACAATTAAATTGATCATACTGATTAAGTTTTTTAATCATTATTTCTTATACATATTCCATTAATAATTAAAATTAATATTCATGTTATCTTTCAGGTTTAATGACCCCTCTAATTTTATTTTTTAAAATTTATAGCAATCTCTTTTAATAAATTCTCACATTAAAAAGTTCCTAGAGAAAAAGATAGGAACTTTACATGTGATTTAAATAATTAATAAATTCTTAACCTTTAAAATTATCAAAAAAAATTATTATAATTTAGATTTAAATTTTTTGTTATTATTTTCTATTTAAAAAATTACAAAGAATCTTACCTCACAAAAATTGAACACTTGAACCCATTATTTTTGGTTAAAATGTCATCCCATCTGTTTTATTACTTTGATCTTATTAAATTACCATTTTATCACAATAGTTTAAGCTGTTGTGTGAGGCCAACATAATTGGTTATATATATTTACTAACATACTCCCTCAAGTGAAAGCCCTTTGGGATTAAAACTTGCACAGGCTCACTCTACTTTGTACTAAATAATAGTTGAGTGATAAGATTTGAATTCACAACCACTTGGTGCTCTGATACTATATTAAATGACCATTTTATCACAATAGCTTAAGCTGTTGTGTGAGGTCAACATAATTGGTTATATATATTTACTAACATAGTACATGACTCATATGGACCTAACTAACAAATTTCTTTCGTTGAACAGTACTGATAGAATTAGAAAGTGAACATCAAACTTTTCTGCCTCAACCTCATGGGAAGCTGCCGAGATGACGAATGAATTATGATTGTGAAATACATGCGCCCACAAATTTCTTCGAAAGGAATTAAGAACTGCTGCACAGCCATAGATGCCCGCCTAGCTTGATAATATTCACTCGGGAACTGATAAAGCATCTATCTGACTCAAGATTAAAGGAAATAAAAGAATGCAGCTTACTTGTTTCGTCATGAACACTGAATGGCCTTGCCAAATTCTAGAGAAGGATATGGACTTCTAGGGCTACAAATTAGATAACAAGCCATAACACTTCTTATGTGGTTTCTCTAAATGTTAATGATGAAAGTAAATGTGTCGGCCTTCATACTTCAGCATGCATGAGCAGAGGATGAGTTTGTGTTCAATCTGCAGGAACTCCGTGAAGGTTTTCCCAGCCATAACTAAGAAAAACCTTGGAAACTATATGCGTTTTGGTAAAACAAGGCCCACCATTATGTTTGCTTAATTGTGGAAATAGTGTTTATACGAACAATATTAATACAATATCATCTTCAACTCTTGAAAGAAAGGGGCATTTATTTGCTATCTGACCTTTTTGTATGAATCAGTAACCAATGCCACAGAATTCAGAACAGGTCTCTTGTTCGCATTAGAAGGCTACGCCAGAAACTGAAAACTAACGGCCCTAACACTAGCCTCCTAGAAACCCAAAGAGCCAGGATTTTCTGACGATTTTAAATAGGAAGGACGGTACCTATCGCAGAGGAAGACCACTTGATGACTAAAAGCAGGCTTTGAACACATTACACACCCACATCCCCCGCTTATCTGCCATAATACAGTAATAATTCCCTTTTGTTCACGATTAAAGAGTCAATATATATTGACAAACTAGTGAAACCTCCCGTTAGTTGAACCTACAAGATTGGTTGACTGTATACATACATTTTAGAATTATACACGAGTGTTTCCCAAGCATCCCCTCCAACTAAAACTACTGCATTAGGTAAATAGAAGAAATAAAATATGGGTAAGAAGAGTTCTAAAGAATTACAAGCTAGCTTCAGTACCCATTCAACAACGTCCAGAGTTAGTGCCATCGTTTTTGGGACTTTGTGGCAGAGGAATTAGCAGCAGAAGTTCTCCTGGAAGCTGATACACCTTTCCACGAAAGGAAAAGGAACGAAAATGAAGGTTAGAGAATATTTATTGACAGGAACATGAATATAAATAAATGTAAAATAGCAGACAAACAGTTTTTATCAAATTGGAGTTTAATGTATAAATGATTCAGAGAGGAGATGATAAATCTGTAAGCTTGAAGTTTGACCAACATACTTGATGAAACCTTTGGAGTGGAGCTTCTTGAAAATGATAAGCGCGATAACCTCAATTGTGTCAATCCTTGTTGTGGGGGCTTTGGAAGTTTTGATGCAAAACTTGGACTGTTTAAATGACAAAGCATTTTGTGATGCATTAGATTTGCTTAAACTGTGATTTGATAGAAGTAATGTCAACAGGGCGGAGGCTTAACAAGAATGGGGGTCAAAATTAAGGGCAATAAATGGGGAAAATTTTACAATTCAATCAATCTGCAGCATTGTCACAAATCAATCCTCATTTTGCAAACTTAAATGAAATAGAAGGCACATTAGGAAGTTAGGTAAGTGTTTAAGAAACAAAAAGAAACTTCTGAAATAATTAGGGGATTGAGCAGTACTTACTTCTCTAGCTTCTCAACCTTCTCTTGTTTTGCAGCTTCAGTTGAACTCAAAGATTCAGGATGTTTTGAAACTTGGGTTGACTTCAATGATTTAGCATGTTTTGCACCTTCAGCTGGTTTTGTACATTCTGGGAAAAGAGTAAATTCCACAGCACTCCCCAATGAACCATCAGTTTCAGTTCCCATTGAAAGACCACTATCAGAAATGTCACTTAATCTCTCATCAGAATCCACATTTCCAAAGCCAATAAGTTCAATATCATCTTTAGAACTCTGGCCTATATCTGTTCCAGAAGGCTTGGATTGAGGTACACATTCCTGTTGTTGCCTCAATTCAACCATTGACTTGGATTGCAGCAGCCGTTCCTTTGGACGCCTGAAGCCATCCATAGACCGTGTGGAACCAAATTCAGAACGTCTTTCGCTGCAATCTGATCTGTTATCCATTTCAGAAACAACCTTCTCAAAACTTCCCGAGTCTTTTCCTTTAGGTAGCCTAGGACTTTGTCTTGGAGTTGCCACTGAATGTCGTATTGGAGACATGGATTCACACCTAAGTGAGTTCCCATACTTCACACCATTGGCAGAAATCCTAAGCTGTTGCAATCTCTCAATCTCTTCATCTTTCTTAGCAATGGTATCCTTGAGGGAAGAAACCTGTAAAATTTTCATCAATCAGAATATCATAAAACAGACGTCATTTGTATCTTCAAATAAAACATAAAACTGCTTTCAATGTCAACTAACTTTTACTACCAGAATCTGTTGCAGCTTTAGTCCTCAAAACTGACTACACAATGAACAGAGTAAGAATATTATCCATCACAAACCTAGACTTCACCATGAATACTTTAGTGCTTATCTTGATGAGACTATTCAGGAAACTCAATCCCAAAATAACATTCCATACGCCAATAGATAAGGTTAAGCAAAAATCCTAAGCTAGTTCGAAAAACCTAATAGGGCCTGTGTTCAACTACTTGACTGGTCATCACTATCCCAGGAGAAATTCCGATTGTAGTTATCACAAAGAAATATAACTGCTAATGTCTGAAATTAGACGAAGAAGAAATGTAGGGAGAAAACCTGCTCCATGAGTTCCCTAATATCTCTTCCTTCTTTGTGACTCCTTGCAGCTCCCAATTCAACACCAGAAACCCTCTCAGCAAACTTCAAGGTACTAACAGTTTCAGAATAGGATTCAACATCAGGATTAAGCTGCACAAACATGAGTGTCTTTGCTTGACCACCTGTAATATAGAAGTTAAAGGAGAGACAGAGTGACCCATTTCTAAGAGATGAAAGATTATAGAATAAAACTTATAACATCAAATATTAAGAATGAATACAAATCATGCAGATTGGAGGCTAGAAATACTACCCAAGGAAGTTTGAAGTACTTGAGTTAATTTGCTGTTCCTGTATGGCACATGAGAACTCTTTTGCGCTAAAGCAAATATAACATCTCCCAGAGCAGATAGAGATTTATTGATATGTTGTGCCTCCTTTAGCCTGTCTCCAGTTGCTTCGGATCGGTCCACCCTTTCACTGCCCGCAAGATCCACCAAATGCAAATTACCACGCAAAAGGGCGCCACTCCCCAAGTCCGTCCCACGAACATGAACAGTGAGAATGCTGTAAATTATGATTCAATGAAAAGCCTCAGTACTGATTATGTCGAAATCAAGTGTTCAATTTGGTCTTAATCAGATGAACTACCTGTGGGATCTGCTACTCCTTTCATTTAGGGCTGTAGCACCAACAGCACGGTTCATGAGCCCAATGTTCATCAATTCTAAGACATCTGCAGTAGATGTCACGGAGTGCATGCTTGCATCAGGCACAGCTAACCCATTTGGTTGGGTTGTATTCCAAATCCCAAGTGTGTGCAAGTCAAGGGAATACAGAAATGAAAACTTAAATCAAGCTAAGATAAAGTACTATGTTACAAAACTTCCAAGAAGTTCAATCATACACCTTGCCGAATATCAGGGATACAGCAAAGGATTAAAGCATACTTGAGACAGGCCACAGTTGAAAATTCCAAGAATGAGGGAAATACCCAGGAGTTAATCAAGTTCAAAACATACAAGCAACAGTTAAGGATATCTTTTCTGAATGCCATCGCTTGTTAGTAAATCGCGAACTTGTTCATTATATATCTCAACCATTTGAACACCAACTTCATATGCTACCGAGCTTTTTCTGCTCAGAGAGATTTGAAATAAATCGTGTAATGCTCGATAGTTGACTCCCCAATCTTCTTCTGACGATATCTTAGGTCCACTCTGAAGGAAACCAGACAAAATCACAATAATTTAGCGCACAAGTACAACAATCACATAATGAAATGGAAGTAGCAATTAAGTTTTATACCATTGTATATGTCTTTCCTGAACCTGTCTGACCATATGCAAAGATACACACATTGTATCCATCAAGAACAGATCTAATTAATGGTTGGGTATCAAGAAATACATCCTCTGCAATAGATACAACAGTATATTGCTTAAATTGAAAAACTGAAAATGGAAAAAACCAGATAAAATATTATTAAAAAAAATAAGAACACAATTCGAAGAGAAAACCACAGGATTAACCATATAGCACAAATATATACCTTGACTAGTTGATGGACCAAAGACCTTGTTAAATTTGAAGAGCCTATGGGTGTCCTTTCCTTGTCTTGAGGGATTTGAAACAACTAATTCACCATCGTCCCCAATATACTCGATTGTTGTTTGCTTTTTGCATTGCCCAGGAAGGAAAGGTCTTATACGGCAATACACTCTAATATTTCCTGTACTCAAAGAAACACTAATAAGCAACCAGTACAAGCAAACTAAAGATAGTTATCCATGCTTTCTGATGTACCAAAAAATGATAGTTATCCAAGAATTACCTTTCAAATCCTGAACCTCATTGTACAATCTCCGATTTTCTGCAAGGACATAATGGTAATTTTTGGCAGCGTCGGCTAGTCCTTTAAGCTTCATACCTACTCAAGAAAACAATATATACCAGTCAGAAGAAGGAAAGCTTACAGAAAGCTTATTTTCATACTAAAGCAAATAGCTTCAACTGCAAACATATCCTACCCAAGGAATAGAATTCCTCTAAGTAATTCCTTTTTGTTTCCAAGACTTCTTGCTTTATAGACTCTGAAGCTGCTCTCAATCCCTGGAAGTAACAACACTAGGAATTAACATGATAAGCGTTAGCATCAACAGATATCCAGATTATAACGGTAAAGGGGAAAAACCTCTAAAGCTTTGCAATGATTATTTATAAAGTTTTTATAAGTCCCCTCCTTTTTCTTCCATCTCTGAGATTTAGATTGTGAAAATGACTCAAGTTCTTCCACCTTGTTCCTTGAATCTACTAGAAAGGACTCAAGTTCCTTTAACTTTTTTTCCAACTCAAGTTTAGTTTCCCTGGCCTGTACTTGCAGTAGCAAGAACCGCTCTTCATGGGCTTTTTTGGTCATTTCTAGCTCAAGTTTCAGAGTTGAGTTCTCAATATCACTGTTTTTCTTCTCTTCCTTTAACCTAAGTAAATCAAACTCTTCAAGTTTTTCCTTCTCCTCAAGTTTTGTTTTCTCAATCTGCATGAGAAAGAGAGAGAACAAATTTAAAAACAAAGTGAGAGAATGAAAATAAAGAAGATGAAATGAAAGAATAGTTATCCTAGGAGCACAAAAAAACCAATCACCAATGTATCATAGCAAATTGTCTTTACTTGAAAACAACTCCTGTATTCAAAAGTTTGATCATCTTCATATGCCAAAAAATCCCAACGGATATTCTACTGTAGTTATGTCTCCACATTATATTTCATCAACAGATGAAAGCAATACCCTCAGAGAAACAAAAGTAGATACAAGATAAATATAGAAACAAAGGAGGAAAGCCATAAAGAACACTAGATTAACACGGAGCAATCTAACCAATATGTAATGAATTCTTAGTCCTGAACATGAAGCATAATGACTAATGATTTTTCATTGGTGGTTCTATGAAATAATATCACTCTAAGTTATGAGCATAATAGCAAAGATATACATATTAACCAAGCAGTTCGTTGCTTTTCTCTCTTCCAAAATTTAATGCCACAGAAATTGCTACAATCCTGAATCCCTAAATTAATGTATGAAAACAATGTGAACTGATACAATAATAGCTCCCTAGCCAAGTTCAAAATCAAAACATTACATCTCACCTTTATTTGTTGAAGCTGAGACAGTAAGACCTGTAAATACACGTTAAATAATGGAAGTCAGTAATGCAATCTAAACAATGAAAACATATGCAAGACATTTTGGAATATCAATTACTCCAATTTCTTCTGTGGTGCCTGCTGCAAGGGTTTCAAGCACTTGTATTCTTGATTGGTACTTCTCAGCCCGAACTTTTAAAAGGTTGTTTTGCTGCAATACCCAAAAATTTGTTGGCATCAGTATGTGTTGGGATTGTCCAATAATCGAGCATATACTTATGCCACACTGTGTTGTAAGCACAAACATAATGAAGAAAAGTGATAACATAAACCATACATTTTGTAAGTTCTCTGCTTGAGCCGAAACTCGATGTTCAATAACTTGCACAACTTTCCTCAAGACATATGCCATCTGCTGTTAAAGTTGAAAGAACATGAAGAAGGACATCACCTAGTGATATAAAAGAGTGCAGATACAGCATATTGTTGATAATTGATAAGATTACACAATAGATTATCAATTAACACATGCATCATATGGAACATCTATATCCCCTCTCTCTGACATACATGATGCACATGCCCATTCTTTCTTTCAACGCTTTCATCAAGAAGTTTGTCCAGTAAACCAAATAAGGTTCGAGTCGAAGAATTCTGCACAAAGTAATAGATAAAGATGGATAATGGTAAATCAAACTCAACTGGGAAAAAACAAATTCACTAGACATAGCGCGGTCCAAATGTACAATCAAATTTTCAAATAAACATAGAATGTACATAAGAAAGCAGTAACTTACATTCAACCCATTTGATTTAATCAACTCAAGATTCTCAGCATCTGAAAGATCAGAATACAACCCTTGCTTTAGGAGGAAGGCCACTGAAGAGTCACATCCAGTTTCAAGTCTCAAATCCATAGATGGATCTAAAGCACACCAATCCAAGAAAGAAAACCATTATAAGAATGCAGATTTACATGTTTCTGCAAATGGGAACAGTTGGCTTTCCTTTTTTCTTTTTTGAGACAGTTGAGTCTTGTCATAAGAAAATGGACTAATTGTAAGCTTAATAGCACTCTGATAACCAAGTAACAGTAGGTCATGTTAATACTGAAGTGATAGCTTAGTAGACCTTTGGTAACAACCTCTCTGATTATTAAAAACCAAGTTTGTCCCAATAGCATCTCGTTACTTGGTAATCTTTTTTATCACAAAATTCAGTGGAAAAAAACTACCCAATTCCCCACAATTTAAGCTAAAGATTAGTGTGGGATGAGTTCAAGCTAGTTTTGAAATGAAAAGCACTCTCTTAAAACTTTGGAAAAAAAAAAAAAAGAAGCATGAAAATTTTAGTTTGGCTACCATATCAAAGTGCTTATCAATGTATAATAAAATTGTTAAAAGGAGCTGCATATGTATATAGCTATGCAGTCGTGAACAAATTGACAGTTCTAGAGAAGTGGTTGAGGGGATAAGAGTTCATATCCATTCATTTTAACTCTTTCTCCACATAGTTTAAAGAGAACGCAAACTTACCGGATACAACAGAACCATGCAATCTGTGTTGGTATTTGTTATCACTAAAGTTTCTAGGGATCTCTTTCTCATGCATGGCAGAGTTTGCTTCCCCTTGGGTACAATCAATTCCTTCTGAAAATTGACTAGAGTTTCTCTGTTTTTTATCCTCGAAGCGTGCTTTAAGCATCCCAAGGCACTGCAAAACTGGCACCATATATCCCTGCAGAGTACATCCAATCATCTATAGCTTCAAGCTTGAAAAAGATAGACTAAGTAACAGTAGAAACGTTTCCAATTCCTTATAACAAGTTCAAAAGCAAGTACACTTGGTACACGTTAACGCCTGTTCATGATATCATGGCTATCCACAAAAAGCCAAGTAGATGTTTAAGCAAAGTGGAGTTTAAGCGTGTCAGCTTATGAACAGATAGTTGTGCTCATATCTGTCTGCAAACTGCATGCAAAGTTCCAGCTTTTTTTTTTTGGTGTTTGATAAAAAGGAGGAAGATCTAGTTGGTTCAACAGCTGTGGAGTTTGAACAAACCCAAATTACATGCACATAGTCTCATTCCTGTTAAATTGAGATAGCAACTTAACTGATACTTGCTTCCAGTATGAAAGATATTCATACCTGTTGTATATCCGCAATTACAAACCTAGTCAATCCCATCTCATCCATTGCTGCAAGAAAATTTTCCAGAGTAGCGGTACCAGGTTCACAATTGGTTTTCTAAAGAAGAGTGGGAGCATTAGTAGCATAAAAATATCCAAGTTCGTGTCAGTAGATCACAAAATTGAAAGGTTTGCATACAAAGAAACAAAATCATGCAGAGAAAGGAAAGCATCCCAACCATTTCAATCAAACCCGGATGCAGCTTGTTCAAAATGCTACACAAAACAGTGCCATCCATCAGGCAGGTCCTCAATTCCTCCTCAGTTGCTCCAGCTCGAAGATTTAAGTGAGGAACCATAAAGTTCAACCACTCAACCAGAGATTGACGATTAGCTAAAAATCAAAGTAAAGAATAAAATTAAAGAAATGGATATGCAAATTAGTCAAAAATTGATAGAATGTGAGAGCGATTGCAAGTGGGGTTACCATCAACCACAGTTTCGAACATCCCATTCTGCTCAACAAATATACGAGGATGTCTACTTGGGGGCTTGTATACGCCTACTTGACCGGTGCCCTTTTCAGTTTGAGCGTTCATGTTGAGGTAATATGAGTACCTTCAGGACCTTACGATGTACTTGATGCTATAAGTAAATAGAACTGTATCATCCAAATCAAAAATAAAAACGAAATGCAGGATTATTTGTCATCTTACACATATAAAAGGGCATACAAATCAAAAGAAGAGAAAATGCAAACAATCTAAATAACCATCGCTATGTAACAGTAGAAGTATTAAAGTTATAAAACTACAAAAGCTTGCTGCTTTTTATCCACATCACAAACCATTCTTTTCTTTGTCCACACTTTAAAAGAAATTTGGAAAAAGAAAGAAAAACATAACACGAAACGGCATTAACTATCTGATCAAAAGAATTCAATACATTTTCGTCCGAGTAAAAATAGAAAATACAAAATGCAGCAGCTTCACAATCAAACGGACATTTTAATATGCGAGAAAGAAAAAAGAGGAGACCAGAAAAGGAAAAACCTGCGTAAAATTGAGAACAAGAAATCTGCAAACGTGGAGCAAAGAAAGAAGAGATGGCTGGTCCTGGAGTGAGATTGCGCAAAATCAAGTAAGAAAACCCTAAGAGGAGGAAGAAACACAATGTAGATCGAAATCGGAGGAGAAAAAGAGATCACCTCCACCTCCTCCTCCTCCTCCTCCTCCTCCTTTAGATCAGGGGATTGGCAATGGCGAAGACAGATTTAACAAAGCGAGAACATAAAAGAGAAGGATAGAGTATTTTTAGAAAGAAATTTTTGGGAGAAAAATGAAAGAAAACTATTTGACGTGTCGGAAGATTAGTGGGTCCCACTTCCCCACTGAATTTGGAGTGGACTTCCCGCCTTGTCCCATTTGTCGTTTCCATTCGCTTTTTCGTTTGAAGTAGTTATGAAACGACCGTCCTGTCTTTAATTGCTAATTTCATACTCGCGCTCACGTAGCATACTAATCTAATGCCTATGCCAATCTCTCCAACCGGTGTTAAGTTTACGACATTGCCGATATAACTCACGTCACGTGTCATTAACACGAACTTAATGTCAATGTAAAGTTTTTTTTTTTCTATTTTTCATACTTTTTTTTGTATCATATTTGATTAATTATAACATTTTGAACGTTCAAAATAACTCTAATGTTTTCTAACATGTGTAAGTTACTTTTGTATTATTATTTTTATTACTATTTTATATTTTAACATTAACAAAACGATAATAGAGTTAGGATTTTATCTATTTAAATTAATTAAATCAAAACTTAACTTATACGTCATCAAAATTAGATAATTTGGATTGACATAATATTATTATCTTTAAAAATAAAATATAATAAATAATTTTTTAATTTTTCTTATTACCATATAATTAAAATAATATAATTTATTTTAATCAATTAAAAATATAATAATTGACACTAAATAAATCTCACCCATTAAAAGTTACCCATGGTTGCCACTAAAGAATTTCTTGGTAACTCTTATACTTGATCTAACTAATATACTTAAAAGGGCAACTTCCCTTTTGTAGCAGTCCATAATGACTACATTCAATATTGTGCTTAACATGTGTTTGGAAAAGCATAATAACAATCAATGAACATAACCAAAATTACAACATGCACCTCCACGCACAAAAAAATTTGAGCATAAACTAACTCTAATTCAAGTAAAACAAAAAACAAATTAATTACTATCTTTTTTTATAAGATCTTATAGCACTCATTTCGTGACATACCAAAATTTTTAATTATAATCTAACATAAATTATGAAACAAAAAACTCCATGTTTTCCTAAATCATAAAACATAATCTGTTACAAATATTTAAACGAGGATATATATGCTTGTGTATATAATCACGTTCAAGACATTGTAATCATATGAACATAATTTAAAAATAAAGACAAGAACAAACACCTTTATGATCTATTACGATGTAAGGATTTCAAACCAAAATTGGCAACTACATGCGCATGTGTTAGCACGAGTTTATGAAGTTCAACCTATAATTTCATAAATACGTGGATTTATTAATTTGATTTCATAAGTAATACCACAAACAAGTTGAAGCGTCCACGAATTAGATGATGGTACATAAAGTTAAACCTTTTAACATATGCAATAATCAATTACAAAGATTGATGATGTAAGGTACTTCATGTTCAATGTTACTCTTTTGTGCTTATGGTAGGAATAATTGTAAGGGCACAATCATATTTCTTACTGGTTCTGTCTGATCTTGATGGGGCCGGACGCCGCTGCATGGATCCATGATTCTGACTGACTTTAGCAAGAGAATACCTGTAAAACAGCACAAGGCATGCCGGGGGT
>JANIPN010000218.1:54406164-54416379 GCA_027478595.1 Erythroxylum anguifugum
CTGTTAAGTCCTAGTTGTGGGTAAATAGGCATGCCTAGAAGGGTCTGCAGCTGCTCCTGTGACATTTTGATGTCGAGGCTTCGGTCTCTCCTAGACACGTCAGTGTCGAGACTTCGGTCTCTCCTGTATAAGTCTCGTTACCCGCCTCTGTAAATGGATTTGCAGTCCTGATATATGTATGACAAAAACTGTATTATGATTCTGTCGGGTTTATACCCTCTTGTGATATTCAGTTCTGATAAGTATAAAATCTGTTCTGACGTGCATTATGTCTGATTAAGTAATCTCTGTTATATGATTTTGTATGATATAGTTTTACTTCATGTTTAGATTAGTTATTACTCACTAAGCTATATGCTTAGCACGGTGGATTTGCCCCATGTAGGTTCAGAGCGAAGAATTTAAAGACTGGGACAAGTCACCTGTATTGGCCAAAGGAGTCTATTTTTTTTATATTGTTCGAAAATGTATTTTGTTTCGTTTGTTTGGGTTTGTAAATATTCTTTGGATTTTTGTTTCTGAATTTACGATATGTATTATATGTGTGTTTGAGATTCAAATAACGTAAGTATGAAATGTTTTGATTTGTTGTCCTGTCTTGGGTGGCATCCATGTATCCTCCCAGGGGGTATTTGGGTGTTACAATATATAGATTTAGATGTTGGAGTTCTATTACGAGGTCGAGACTTCTTCCTAAATAGAACAAAATCTATGGATGTCAACATCAAGCTTGCTCTAAATCCTTACTTTGCTTGCATTTCAACTAAAATATAAAATTTCATTAAAAATGTAATACAAACCTAATAATGGGTTTTTTTTGAATATTTCATTTGCTTAAACGTCCTCTTCTTTTTCTTCTCATTAGTTGTTTCCTCTTCTTCGTCAAGCCTCAAGTCATCTTCTTTATTTGGGTCCATAATTAGAGTCTTCTTATGCTTTAGAAATGATTATTCAATAAATTTCTCTATCATCAGTGCTTTCAAGTTGGGACATCCTCATCCTTATTTCTTCCTTTATTGACATCATTTGCCTCAAGATATCTTTAGCTTTGCATCTATGGCCTCCTACAAAGCCTTTTGCAGTTTCTTCAAGACTTCTCAATAGCCATGACACTTCATTAGGAAATCTTTGTTGTAATCAACTTTATCTTATAATCACATAAAACTATTCTCAATAAGTTTATTAAAATGTTACCATAAAATTTTCTAATAACAATATTACCTTCAACTTCCCATACTCTTATTCTAAAACCTTATCGCCTTCCAACACCTCATTGATGATAATATCATGCCAAACCATAATCCTTGCCATCTTCCCCCACTTGAAGGGTTAGTTCACATGTAGTTTATCAAAATAAAGTATCTACAAACAAATTATAATTCAAACCAATTTTAATTAATTACAAAATCTATACAAGTCTACATTTCAGTTAATAATATTCACTTTTATAAGATGTGTGGCTCTCCATCAATACAGTTACACATCCACACATACTAGGCATAATACCTTTGGGCTTTAGAACTTGGCAAAACCTGTGAACATGCTCACAAAGTTGGTTTAAGACAAGATGTTCCTAACTAGGATGTTTATAATCATCAACATTGAATATGATATCTAGTCACTACATATTGATATCATAACTGGTGTTTAGGCATAACAAATGCCCAATACATATATAAAGTAGTTCGTTAGAAATATTTCTCTGTCCAAGTGTTTTTATATATTAAAGTACACATTTTCTCATAATTTGATGATTAATGACTTCGTACTCTCTAGTTTTTGCTAAATATGTTCATTATGCTTGTATTTTGATGTTTTTATAGGACTTGGTAATTAATATGACTTATATTTTGTTTCATGTCTATTTCATATCCTTGAAAGAAAATGAATGAATTTAAAGAAAATTTGAGTGAATTTGGAGCAATTTTGACAAGTTTTAAATGAATAACTTAGCATATAGTATCAACATAATACTGACTTAGATTATAGTATCAACATAATACTGTGTTTCTCCCCATTTTCTACCACAATACACTAGAATTATCTACTAGCTAATATAGAATTAAAACTCCCCATGTTTAGATTATGTTCAAGATGGTTTCATTATGTTTATCTAAGCATTTATGACATCTTACTATATTTGGCCCATGTTCAATGACATAAAGGAAACTTGGTCTTATCTCTTTCTTAATAATGGTGATTTGTTAAGTAAAATATTGAGAATAATAACTACAACAATATGAGAGCCCAATATAGTCCTATGTTTAGACCGTGTTAGACAACAAATTAGGGTTTCACGTTTTTTAAAGAAGTAGTTGAAAAGAAGGAGAATAATTTCAGATATTAAGAGCCACTTAAAGATTTTGGAGATCAAGAAAAATGAGACCTTGTAAAGTAGAAATAAGAAATTCATCATGATTTAATAATAACTTCATAAATACAAAAACCATGAGGATGTTTTCTTTTTCTTTGTTTCTTTCTTATTTTTGCATGATTATCATGATCTAATTGGGATATTGATCTAAGCAGAATGGACCCTAGGGTTTAATGTTTTTAACTGGTTCTTTGATTTAATGAAATTTCTAGTTCTCTTGAGATTTATTCATGTTTCTATATTATTTTAAATTGAATAAATGAGAGTTAAAGATTTAACAATCAAATTCATTTATTGCAATTGAGAGATGATATATATGATCAGATAACTACTTGAATGATGAGGGTTGTATGGGTTACTGGAGATAAAAATACATATCTTTTTAGGTTAGGGTGAATCCTATTATGGAAATACACAAAGTGAGTTAATGTGTCACTAGGTTTTTTTATTAGAAGGAGATTTTGGTTAAATTAATTTAAGAATATGGACTATATTGATTGAGATAGAATATAATTATAATTTAGGAATTCATACTGGTCCAAAGAGTTAGAATTTATCAGTAAGTTTAAGAAAAAGTCAAAAGCATAGAGAGAACTTTAGGAAGAAGTCTTACCTAGATCTTATTTATTCATTGGTTGTTTTAATCTTGTTCATTTTTTTTATTTCGTGATTTAGAATTGTTTTATTCATTTTCTTCAAATTAATAATTCATAATTTATGTAAGATCGACACTCAACTCATCAAAACTATATTATAGGAATGGTAAGTGTACTTGCTTATGATAGTTCTTTAGTATTGCTTTTTGTGTTTCAGTTTATTCATATCACATCACACCTTCTAAAGCCTTATCATCTTAACCTCATTGGCTTTTATGCATACTCATTTCAGTCCCCCCAAAATATATACAGCATTACCACCACTAATCTCCTCCACTTGATCCTCCCTTATTCTCAATGTTAGCTTGGCTATTTATGCAATATAAGCAAAACTATGCTAAAGATCAATAGGCAAGGACACCTATCGATCTTATAATTTAATATAGTGAATATGAATATCGATCTTATAATTTAATCTAGTGAATATGAATATTGATCTCATGAGGACTACAAGTATTAATACTAATTATCTTTATATTATCTAATCTAACCATTGAATAATTAATTTAAAAGGGAAAATTAATGAAACTAAAATAATCGAATAAAGAAATAAACAAGAATAAAGTAACCAAAGATTAAAAAAAGGATCTAGATGAAGAATCCATTTAGAACCTTTCTACGTTTGAATTTATCTTGATTTAATTATTAATCTTAGCTTTTTAAACTAAAAGAAATTTCAAAGTTACAGCCATATTTCTCAAGTCATGCAACCCACATCCTTAATTTTATTGTGAGATCCCACATCGGTTGGAGAGGGGAACAAAGTACGCCTTATAAAGGTATGGATACCTCTCCCCTATAGATGTGTTTTTCAGGCCCTAACGCACCGGATCCCATCAGAACTCCGAAGTTAAATGTGCTTGGGCAAGAGTAGTACCAGGATGGGTGACCTTTTGGGAAGTCCTGTGGAAAAACAAAACCGTGCAGGCTGGGAACCAAAGCGGACAATATCTGTGAACGGGTGGCCTGGACTATTACAAATAGTATCAAAGCCAGTACCCGAATCGTTGTGCCAACTAGGTTGAGCCCCAAAGAGGACTAGGCCCTAAGGGAGGTGGAGAGTGTGAGATCCCACATCAGTTGGAGAGGAGAACGAAGTATGTCTTATAAGGGTATGAATACCTCTCCCCCTAAGATGCGTCTTCCCAAGGGTGGGAAGAGTAAAACTATGAGGGATTTGACCCAAAGGGCAACCCAAAGCGGACAATATCTGTGGGCGGGTGGTCTGGGCTGTTACAAATGATATCAAAGCCGGTACCCAAATTTTTCAATAACACTTGTTAATAATTCCTAAATCATTTATCTAAATTTCCATTTCCATTGGACAGTAATTTCTACTACCGGTAAACACTTATTCTGCCACTTGGCATTTTTCCTAGTCCAGAAATTACCCTGAAATTTTAGAAAAAATTTCTAAAATTTTCCAAAAATTTGAAAACCATAATGACCTCTCCAACTCAATTTTTCATGCACATAAATCAAATTTCTCAATAATACTCACATTGATTAACAATTATACCAGGAAATGTCATGAATGCATGTACATTCATTTTCATGTGCAAAAAATGTACTATTCACATGTATGCGGATATGAGATTTTGCATAAACATGTAAGGGTGTTTCTAAGCACTCGAAAACTATTTCAAAATGACTATTCTACCCTTCCCATCGGTGATGGGATGTTACAATTTTTGTATAATTTACTAAATACTTTTTATATATAGAATTGTAAAGAATTGTTTTTGTAAAATTCCTTCATAAAAGTTCTCTCTCTCTCTCTCTCTCTCACACACACACACACATACACACATAAACAAACACATATGTCTATATATATGCGTGTAGATACAATTTTTTTGTTTGAATTAATCTGTAATTAAAATGTGTCACAAAATTAATGTAATAATGATTATAACAAAGTGGCCTTCACTCTTAATGAATCCTCATATTCCATACTTTAATTTTAGTGTTTTGTTCAAAAGTCGCTTGATTTGATTTCACAATGTTATTCTTATCTTTTTGAAGGTCACTTGACTTGTTCCCACATTAATGATAATAATTTCATTATATTTTGAATCTTAATCTGGTAGACTTGATGAAGCTTTAAGGTATCTTGAACTTAGAAGCCTTTGTAGACTTGTAAGAGAGCTCAAGGATGCTTTTTAACTTTTCATCTGCTCTCCTGTAAAATGAATGAAGCATCTCTATTAACAGGGCTTGAGAGTGCTTTATGGCATTAATTTTAATGTCACATTTCACTTTATAGGTGGCTATAGATTTTTTTTCTTAATTTATGAAGTTGATTACAAATCATACTATATACATATTTTTAATTGGATAGAATTAGTGTAAAAATAAATGATTTTTTATTTTTATAGATGACCCCTCAAAACTTATCATTGGAAAATAAATTTGGTGCGTATGAATCTTTCTAAAAAATTATTAGTACCCAAAATTTTATAATACTTTAATTTAATTTACTTGGATAAACTTTTATTTCTAGGTATAATGTTTGATTATGTATATATATTTAGTATGCTTATATCATTTAAATTATGCACTATAAAAAAATTAGTGACGAGTGCTTATGCTATATGATTGATTCCAATTAATCGAAACTAAATATTATCTAGAAGATTTTGGTTCATAAGGCTTGTCCATAGTCTATAATTATTTCTAAGTAATGAGAATCAAAGTTTATTTAGAAGAACTTAATATGTAAGATATGCCCACATGCTATAATTGATTTTGACTCATAAAATATAATTTTTTTCCAGAAGACTTTAGTTTATAAGATATGCTTATACTTTACGATTAGTTCTGATTAATGAGAATTAAACTTTTATCTACAATGTTATAATGTGGTAAAAGAATTTAATTTATATTACACTCTCTTTGTAGTGTTGCAAAACCTTGGCTTTTGTTAATAAATTATTTTATACTCCAAAAAGAATCTTTTATTTAAAGGGCTTTAGTTTATAAGGCATGCTCACACTTTACAATTGGTCTTAATTAATGAGAATTAGACTTTTGTCTAAAATAATTTTGTTCATAAGGCATACCCAAGCTTTATGAATGGTTCTAATTAATGAAAATTAAACTTTTGTTTAGAAGACTTTTGTTTATAAGGTGTGCCCATGCTCTATCATTAGTTTTGATTATAGGAATTATACTTCTGTTTAGAAGACTTTTGGTTATAAGGGTTTATAATGTGTGCCTATAGTTTAAGAAAACAATATTTTTACTTATAAACAACACTTTCCCACAAATATTATTTTATTTTTTCTTTGTTAAGAAAATTTGAATCCTATATTAATAGAAAAATAAGCTCCCTATTTATATGGACCTCTTATTGAAGATTTTTCTTCTCAAAATTCCTTTATAAGGTACTATCGTATTTTCATTTGAGATTAAAAATCAACCATTTAAATTAATCATTTAATTATGATCTTAACATATTTAACTTCTTTTTTAAGAATGCTCCCCATTTTGTAAAGATTTAACAATAGGAAATGACTCCCATCAAATTTGGTAAAAGTTTACTCTTTCATTAGTATTAAGGCTTTAAAATTTTAATTATAAATACAAATTCTCTAATATTTTTAAACACCCTTGATAAAAATGAGAATAAAAATTAAATTTATTTTAATGGAGACATCACCTACCTAATTTAAGGGAAGACATGAAAACCAAAAAGAAGATGAATTAAAAAGGTCTTAAATCAAAAAATTGAATTTAAGAGTCGAATTATAAAGTAGGAAAGGTGTTAGGCACCTTATTTTACTCGTCTAAGTAGTTAAATACGTATGAAAAGGGTTTATGAATTTGGAGAGTTTAAAATGAAATGTATGTGGATACGAATTTAAAAGCATGTTAAGGAATTAAAAATAAAACAGGTTGTTCAATGTTTAGGAGTTTGCAATTTTACCTAGGATTTAAGTTGAAATAAAACTTCATGGAGTTACGTCATATGGCTTAAAAGCAAAAGGAATGCTTAGAATAATGTTTTAAGGTTTGAAAACAAAGTGAACTTGATTTTATTATTTCCAGTAAAAAATTAAATAAAAAGGGCCTAAACTAGGCACGATGAAATGTATATTATTCTTTTAAAAGGAATTTATGTGAAATAACTCAAGTTCTTAAAAGAAAGTAAATGAATCTAATATCTAAATGAAATTATGATAGACTACAAAAAGTAAGAGTAGTTGACTCTTAAACAGATGGTATTGTGTTGTTTTAAACTCATCCATAAGATTAAGCAAAGAGTTAAGAATTATATAAAAAATCCTCTAGCTTATCTTTGGACATTTTTGGTCAAACCTTCCTTGACTTGCAACTTTTTGTTAACTATTTTTTTCACAAGCTTCCTGCTTATCCTCCTATTGATGGTTTCTTATCTTTTTAGGCATGAAACCAAATTTAAATTCTTCCTTAACTGGAGCTGCTCTAGCTCCATCCTCTTAACTTTGCTCATCCTCTAATCCCAAAGACAACCTAAAGAAGTATGTTATTATGCCTATTACTTTGTGAACCTTTAGCACAATGTCTCCTAATGATTTAACCTCAGTGCAATAATCTGACCCTTTCTATTCCCATAGGTTTTGGAATGTTTTATTGAAAAAGTCTTGGTGTCTAGTCATAAGGGAGTATCCCCTATCTATGAAGCTTACCTTTATCCCCCAAACTGATTCTCTTTAACTAATGTCCCCCTAATAGATTTGCTCAATGCAATTGCATTTATTTGGATTTTTCTCGATAAAATACCTCCAAGATGGAAAAAGTATAGTCTTTCTCAAGTATTAGTAATTGACGAAGACTATTTTCTATCAAATTCATGGATACTACTATTATAAAGAGAGTCCTTGATCAAGGACTATGGCATAGATTAGGTAAGCCTCTTATTCTCTAATTCTAGAAATCTGGAATTTCATTCATTAGAAAAAAAACTTCAAAACCATCCCAATTTCGGTTAATTTTCATTGTATTTTATTGGAATATTGGTCCACACAATATATGAGCTACTTGGCTAGCTCTTTAGGCAAACCATTGTATATTGACATTCACATAACTAGAGTAAGGAGAATTGGTTTTGCTAAAAATTGCATTAAAATGGAATTAGGGAAATACCTACATGAAACTCTAAAGAATTATGTGTTTAGGTGATGATGGTGAGCTAGTTAATGACAAGGTAATGTTAAGGTTTGAAAAGCCATAAGTAGGACCTTTAAATAACCAACATACCAGAAGTTGATAAACCTTTATTTATACCTTAATATACCAAAATCTAGCACTTCTAACTAAGAACAACCCCCTCATCTCAACATTTGGATAGCCTTGGCCCAAGTCAAATGAATTGTCCCTCATTTGCAGTCCCTATCAACTTAGTCTCAACTAAAAGTCAATAACAACTCTGCAAGTGTAATCGCTAATTTTGATGCAATCGTTAACCTAATAAATGATTCTTCCTTCACCTTAGTTAAAAGATCCTCAAGTAAGAAAAAGAAGAAACCACTTTCTTCTCAACCTATTTGATGTCTGTTTTAGTCTAAAATGTAGGACGTCTGAATAAATCAAATAAGCAACAAGCTTTTTTCTTAATTTTTATCCTTTAAGAAGCCTTTTTTTTGGTCTATTGGAGACCAATCAAGATTCCTAATTTTTAAAAGGTGTTTAGTTCACATGTAAGAGTTATAAGCTTCTCTCCAACCACAACAATCACTACGATGGAATAATCATGACGTGTTTTGATCTAGCTCATATCTCTATTATTAGCTTCAACCAAATAGATTAGTATCTATATAGATCTTGTATTATTGTTCACAATAACAAATAGGTGGACTTCACCATAGTTTATGTTATAACTTGGGTTACAGGCAAAATTTTGGGGAGATCCTAGTAACCTTGGCAAATTTAATCCAAAATCTATGCTTATAATGATCCTTTAATAATATCTTATTCCGTAGTGAAAATGATGGGCTTGTCAGCTCTAAGCCTAATATAATTAAGTTCAAGGATTGTCTCTATCAAGTAAGGATAGATGATCTCAAGTATAAGGGCTCATGTTACATCTAGTTTAATAAACAAATAGGTCAATTACATTAAAGGAAAATTTTTTGATAAAGGGTCAGTAAATACATACTGGTTGACTTGTTTCATTAGAAGTGAATGAAATTTCATACCTTTTATGTTCTTGGATCATTCACCAATTGAAGTGTTCTTAAATGATGTGCAACTGCAAAAGAGGTTTTCCTTCAATTTTAACAACCTCCCAGCATAACACCCTCAATTCCTAAAACTAGTTAGTAAGTTCCTAAACACTAGTGTTTGAGGCTGTAAGGCCTTCAAATGTGTTATCAAGCTTAAAGCAATTAAAATGAACTCAAATCTATTAATAAAAAGCTAGGAAATGATACTAGAACATCCTTAGACTCAACAAGATAGGAGTTAGTTTCTATCTAAGAGAAGCTCCCATTAAAGTTAAGGGATCCAGAAATACTTTCTAAAAAGAAAGAAGCTATAAATAACTATGCCATTATAATGAATATATAGTGTTCTTTGCTAAAACAAAGGTCAAGAACCTTGTGGTTCAAAGAAGGGGACAACAACTTAAAATTCTTTTATAGTTCTATCTTAACAATAACAACATCTCAGTAAAAGGGTATGAAAGTGATTCATTCTTCAAGACTTCTCACTTTGTAATTGTGAAGACAATCACAGATAATGAGATAACAAAAACAAAATATACATCCATGAAGTCTCAAGCTTTCACCAAAGACTACACAGTCACTCTTCTCTTATAGTCATTTTCTTTGTCTAAAACTTATAAACTGCCAAGCAATAATTTTTCACTTTCTTACTATAACTTGGTTTATCAACACAACAATCACATATCAAATAAATTCTCAAACAACAACCTTTCTACTAAACCGCTAGCAGGGCCAAATAGCATAACTTGCTTTGCTAAAAGAACTTCTCTACTACAATAGCTTTGCTTCCTCTTCAATGCTCCTAGGGTTCACTAAGATCCTGCTTGTTTTGATGTTTTTGGTGTTAATGTAACACCTAAATACCCCCTGGGAGGATACATGGATGCCACCCAAGACAGAACAAACAATACCAAACATCACACTAGTATTTATTTTATTTAGTAACTCAAACCCACACACAATATTACATATCGTAATC
>JANIPN010000218.1:54638867-54650776 GCA_027478595.1 Erythroxylum anguifugum
TATTATTTATATGCATAAATAATTTTATTACAAAATAAAATATAGTTAAAATTAATAAAAGTGCTTTTTATTTTTATGTTGTCAAACAGTCTACTGTATGAAACTCTTTTAAAAAAGCTGTTTTTTTAATTGATAGCCAAATAGTCAACTGACTTTTTAGAAAAGCTCTTCTAAAAAAAGCTCTACTAATATAAGCTCGTTCAAACAGGTACTAAAGCATCAAATGTCTAGAAAAATTTATTAGATTTATTAATTAATGATACAACTACTAATTTTGAAGTGTTTACAGAAAAAATTTTAATTCTGAAATTTTTAAAGGAGGACAAATTTCAATAAAATTGATAAAAACTATTTAAAAAATTGATGCAACTTTGGATAACTATTATATAATGAAGCACAATTGCCTATTATGAATTTGTAAGGGTAAAAAGAATTACCATAATAACAGTACCGTATGATCGTTTAATAATTATTGCTAATTAAATAATTGCAATGATTATTAACTGAATAAAAATTAATTTTTTAAATTTAATTGAAATTAAGAATATATATGTATTATTTAGTTAATTACGATCATATTTAACAAAATAAAAAAATTGAATTTTTGTGAAAGCCTTTCCCTCTGTATATATGCATAGATCATAGATGATTATATGACTTTGGCATCCATCAGATCAAAGTAATCTTCGTAAGTTCTTGGTTCATATGAGCTATAGTTATTTGTTTTCGCGTAATACTTGGCCTTCATTTTGTCACCTTTCCACCTGTTGTACATGACTTGCCCATGTGGCTGACAACAACTGCCATGTTCTCCTTTTTTCCATGTTTACGCCGTCTTATCTGCTACAGATTTTGTCTAAATCCTACTTTTTCCCATTATTTGATGCTTTCCCACGAAGCTGAAGGTTAAAAATAAAAGCGGAAAATTAGGGAGAGAGGACAAAACTGAGGTGAAATGAGTGCTCTTGCATCAATCTGTAGAGGTACACTTGCTTTTGTGTATAGTCCATTCGTGTTGTGATGAGTTGCTGTGGAGTGAACAGTACAACGTAATGGGTTGAGATTGTGATGGGCACTCACCATTTCTATAATCGTCTCTCTCTCAAGTAGGTCTTGAATGACATGAAAATGACATTCTAACAACAATCTTTGCAGAAGCAGATATCATCTCACCTTCTGCAGTCACCTTTTCTGTCTGTCAAGTGAAGGAAGATATGTTTTTATATAAAGCAGAATCTTCGAGCCAAGAGAATGTATCCTTGACGAGTTTGTTTCGCATGCAATTTCAGTTATGCTGTCTATGTCCAACATGCCATTTATGTGTTTAGATTACTGAAGAGTTATACTTTTCCCTTGGAACTGTGAAACAGAAGGGTTTAATGGTGGGATAGATTTAGTTTCTGAAAAGAGTATTGTCGAGAAAAGAAATGGTGTTTTGTAGTTGAGCGAAATTGATATTTTCTAAGATCGTGAAAGAGACAGAGAGATCAAGTAGCCAACTAGTCCTTGTGGGGATGGTGCGAGGAGGGCCTAAAAAAAACACTTATCTAACAAGAGACAGGCTGACATTTAAATTTCATGGGCCACCAACACCAATAATTGAATCTTACTCTTCATTATATATCACTAATTGGGCACCTAATTTGATCCATTCACCACAAATGACATCCCATTATTCACATTTTTAAGGTCTAACCACCTTGTCTTTCATCCACAACCAGACGACAGCCCTCATCTACACAATGATTTTCACTTACACAACTATATATCTATTTCTATCACATTTCCTTTTTTTGTCAGGTAATTGTTACTCATTATTTATTTAAGCTGCCCTTGGTGATAAAAGTGGTTAAGTCATAGTTTATTAGCATGATCCATGCAATTTAGTAGTGTCCAAATGAAGCATGTAATCTAATAAAAATTCTGATCTTGAGTGAGGCAAGTCCAAAATGGAAGATGATTAAGGATTCATATAGAAGCAAACGATCACAAAACATAGTTGGCAATTCTGGAAATCTAAAATTGACAGATGGAGAATCATGTTAGAGGTTGGGGTTGGTATATTAGGACTCATCGAGGCCAGAGAAGCTGAGATTGTCTTCTTTGAAATCCAGCTCACATACTCCTCTTCGACTTTGACATTGCTCCCTCCTAAAGAAGACACATCATATTCACATAAAATATCCTATTATATCTTTCTCCTACAAAAAGGACTAAGGCCACTACCATTTTTCTTCAGTCCCTCATCTCTCTAGTCCTTCGCATTTTTCTGTATAACTTACTTGATCAACTCTTGTTCCAGATACCATTTTAGCAAGTTTGTATCCCACATCAGAATGAGAGAAATTCTCCATATCCAAGCTGGTCAATGTGGCAACCAAATTGGTGGCAAGTTTTGGGAGGTTGTATGTGACGAACATGGAATTGATGCTGCTGGGAACTACATGGGACACTCTCGTGTCCAACTTGAGAGGGTTAATGTTTACTACAATGAGGCTAGCGGTGGACGTTATGTGCCACGAGCTGTTCTGATGGACCTTGAGCCAGGGACAATGGACAGCTTGAGGACTAGTCCTTATGGGAAGATATTTAGGCCTGACAATTTTGTGTTTGGGCAAAATGGAGCTGGGAATAACTGGGCTAAGGGCCATTATACTGAAGGAGCTGAATTGATCGACTCTGTTCTTGATGTTGTCCGCAAAGAGGCCGAAAATTGTGATTGCTTGCAAGGTCTGTAGTCCATTCGTTGATCTGTGTTTTATCATTTCATGGTATTACAAATGGTTAGATTATTTTTCTTATGGTCTTTTCAGGCTTCCAGATATGCCATTCACTGGGAGGTGGAACAGGGTCAGGAATGGGGACTCTGCTGATATCAAAAATCAGGGAAGAGTATCCTGATAGGATGATGCTAACATTCTCGGTGTTTCCTTCTCCTAAGGTTTCTGATACAGTTGTTGAACCCTACAATGCCACTCTGTCTGTGCACCAGCTTGTTGAAAATGCTGATGAGTGCATGGTTCTTGACAACGAGGCTCTATATGACATCTGTTTTAGGACTCTAAAGCTCACCAATCCAAGTTGTAAGTACACATATAAACTACCTTCAAATGTTTCAACACTTGACAAAAGGAGATTGTCCAGATGTGGTGTCATTTATAATTAATATAAGCCATTTTTATGTCTAATGATTCTTTGAGCATGAATTGATTTTACTGTAGTTGGTGACCTTAACCATTTGATCTCAACAACCATGAGTGGAGTCACCTGTTGCCTCCGCTTCCCTGGACAGCTCAACTCCGACCTCCGGAAGTTAGCTGTGAATTTAATCCCCTTCCCACGTCTCCACTTCTTCATGGTTGGTTTTGCGCCATTGACCTCACGTGGCTCCCAACAATACCGTGCTTTAACAATCCCTGAACTCACTCAACAAATGTGGGATGCTAAGAACATGATGTGTGCAGCCGACCCACGACATGGCAGGTACTTGACGGCCTCAGCCATGTTCAGGGGCAAGATGAGCACCAAGGAAGTTGATGAGCAGATGATAAATGTACAGAACAAGAATTCCTCCTATTTTGTTGAGTGGATTCCTAACAACGTCAAGTCAAGTGTGTGTGACATACCACCAACAGGGTTATCGATGTCATCAACGTTCATGGGAAATTCTACATCCATCCAAGAAATGTTCAGAAGGGTATCAGAGCAATTCACGGTGATGTTCAGGAGGAAGGCGTTTTTGCATTGGTATACAGGTGAAGGGATGGATGAAATGGAATTTACAGAGGCAGAAAGTAACATGAATGACTTGGTTTCAGAGTATCAACAATACCAAGATGCTGTTGCTGATACTGAGGAGTACGAAAATGAGGAAGCTGTGGAGAACTGAGAAGATTTATGTGAACATATTTTTATATTTTTCTTCTCCTTACGTGGTTTTTATTTCACTGGGGCCTGATATATTTATAGATTCATGTTTGCTTGCTGTTTGATGATGATCAACAATAAGGCCTATGTTTTATGGTATGTATGTTGCTGCTTTGGTCAACCTGCAAAGCAATTGATGTTGTGAAGCTCTGAAATTTTGACATATAAAATGCATCTGAGAATGGTTGCAGTTGCATACTTAGTTTACATAACCAATTTTATATGCCTTTATTATCCTTAAAAAAGAGTTTTGATAGTGGAGAAATGCTACATTTCTGCTTGACAAGCTAAGCCTCCATATTATTTGGTTTCCCTTCCAATTTTGCCACAGTGATTTAGCATTTTCACTTCCAAGCTCAATCTCCCAGTTTTCCTGGCTTTGGCCAACCTAGAAAAGAAATCTCACTTTTCTGCATTAAAAGCAGGTCAATGGATTCAATTACTACAGGGGTTAATAAAAGCTGCTTATATAACTGCAGGATCTTGTAGCGTACTAAATGCTTCATTCATGATCACAAGTTCATTCAAAACTTTCCTCCTTCTGGAAAGAAATAGTGTTTGACTTAAAACCACAAAAGCAGCACAGACAAGGAACTCAACCCTAAGCTGCAGCAGCCGCAACCAATAGCACAGAGTACATTAAATTACAAGGCTTGCATAAGACGTCTATTTCACCCTCTACAATCAAATTTTTAACAGCAGTTGGAACCCCTCTACAAACATTTAATTCGTCCAAAGAGTGTCTTAATTATTCCCACAAAGGTGGTTGTATTTGAAAGATCAGCAAAGCGAAATAAAGAAAGAATGTTTGTATGCGCACACAAGTTATCCAATAAAGCAGAGTGACGACAATCATCCCACAATGTTATGAACGGATTTTTTAAGATGACTACCGACTCATCATGCAGATTGATCATTGCAGCTCATTCCCTGTGCTCAAGAAGTCTTGGATCCTGCCTGAAAATTAAGCTCAGTTTGGCGAAGCAAGTCACATCTGGAGGGAAAGGTGCCCAAGAAAACAATTATTTTGAAGTTCATCCATCAATTATCACAAATTGGAACTCCTTTTACTTTCCAGGGTTGTTCCCTCTTTTAAAGCTGCTTGTGCCTCGCTCTCCCTTCCTAATGCAAAAAGAGATACAGCTTGCAAATAAGATGCAATGTCCCAAAGTGGTGATATGGCTTGTGCTTGTACTGCATCATTAAGCGCTTCTTGTGGCATGTCACTCATGATGTAAGAGAGACTTCGGCGAGCAAAAACAGTTGGAGATACCATTGTTCCAACATCTATGAACTGCAAATATAAATCAATTGTCAGCTGAACTTGGAACATTCCAAAAATTTAACAATCGGATCTTTCAAGTGGGGCAGAAATTTGGTAATCCACGGAAAAGGGTGTTTGACATAGAGATTTGGAAAACCTTTTGAGTTTTGACACTAAGCTCAATTTCAGATAGACTTCAGATATACATTCTTACCCAAACTTTGCTTCCCCACACATGGAATAACTTATCCAAATCAGAAATATGGATGCTGATCAAACCTGGGAGTAGCACTCAATGGCAGCCCTTAAATCTTTATGACGAAAAGCAATATCTCCCTTCTTCTTTGAATTTAACGTTTCTTGCATCTGATTGGTCCACATCTGAAATGAGAGCTGATACAGAGGAAACAGGAGTGAGTACAGTCACATTCTTGCTACTGAAATGGCTATGAAGGAGATGCAATGTCAGGGTGAATGTCTGACAAGAACAGACAACCAAACAATTTCTTAAATTAAGTTGCCCATAAAGCAAGGAAGCAGTAACAAAAATCACACAACCTAGGGGATCATATAAAGTACAAAACCTATGAATGATTAGCCCATACGGAACAAAAGAATTTACAAGCTTTTGCATATGGACGAATAAAGCAGTCCCTCACAGTCAAGGCAATAAATGAAGTAACAAATTAAGCAGTTCACGCTATCATTATACAATTTAAAAAGTTTATTAGCTAGAATGCTTGATGCCCTGCAGCCAGCAGATACCAACCTACAATGTTGAATCCAGGAAATTCAGGACATGTATAACAACTAATTGAAATATCATATACAAACCTCAGTAGCTGCACCCTCATCATCTTTGTATCCAATCTTTTCCAAGATCTCATGAATAGCAGTCAAATCCATTCTGAAGCAAGCTTCACCAACTGGCGTCAGAGGTACAGCTTCAGCAACATCTGGTATACCCATCAATACATGAGAAGGAACCTGCAAAAATATTTAGTTAATTCATGTCCATCACTGGATAAGAGTACCTCAAAGTCACACAAACAACTGTGACTGGCAGAAGAGCCTTAAAATTAAGGTGTACTAGGATCTAATTGAGCAAGACCTTAATGAAAATAAGACGCAGACTTCGTATCAAAGCCCTTGACAACAAACCTCAGTATCCTTTTGCAGAGGAATCAAAGCAGAAACCAATGACTTTGGATTTGGTCGCTCTCGGGGTTCATACTGTAAACATCTAGAAGCTAACCTCACCAACTCAGTCCCATCATCATTTGTAAATTGGCCTTCCAAGCATGAATCTGTCAACATGTTAATGTTCCGGTCACGTATTAAGTCCAGTGCCTGAAAAAGAAAACAAAGAAAGAAAGCAGTTGAACAACAGAAGTTGGTTGGAACCATCAGAAAGAATTTTAGGACAGAGAACCTTCAAGGAATTCATGCCATCATTATCTTTGTGAAATGAGAATTAGTGTTCTTCTGTATCTAAAGATGCATAAATGCTGAATAGTAAATTATCAGTTGCCATTACATTTCAACAACTCATGACTCTTTCCTTTCTTCCTATTTGTTAAGGTCGGTCACATTGCTGTAAACCAAAACATTTATTGGTGTCCACCAGCCCACTATAAACCCAAGAGAGAAAGAAAAAGGAAATCTCTTTCAGTAAGTTGTTTATGAGATATTAAAAGTGCCAACAGAACCCATACATAAACTACTCTCATGCACTACACAAAAGAATAGATTATGGTAACTTCATCAAGTTAACAGCTGATCACATACATGATAAGATACAGAAACTCATATTTAAGTTAATGCAACATGCAAAAGTAGCAGGAAGATGACAATGGTTATGTACTTAGAAACAAACAATAACAATCAGATCCTAATAATTATCTACAGAAGTTCAAGATCAGCAGGACTATCATACACATAACTTGCCTAAGAGGTTCTATTTAGATGCCATACTGCAGTCGAAATTTATTCCTGTATAACTCTTTTATCGATTTAAGTGCTAAAAAGAGTTTGTTAGGTCATATCTCTGTGGGCCTGTGGGGAAATTCAAAATTTTCAAAATGAAGCAATGTCAGAGGGCATAATTTCCTTTATACTTTTTTGGCCATCTAAATAGTATGCAACATATATGTTTCTAAGAGAACAATAGAAAAGGTAATCCACAGTATCACCAGCCATTACTTCATATTTATCTGAAAATACAATAAACCACAAAAGAAAATGGAGGAACAACGGTGACAGTAAGCTCACATTCCCTTGTATCGTGGTTTACAGGTTTCAAATTTTCCTTCACTATGATAATATTCACCTTTGAACAAAAAAAATCAGAAGCTTAGATATTGCTGATTCAAAATAACCCTCCAAGCTGAAGACTTACATGGCTAGGAGGAATGTGTTTTCCACTGAGCAGATCAAGTAAAAGGGTCCCAAAGCTATAAATTACACTTTCTGGAGTTACCCTGCCTACAGTTTAAAAGAACATGTAAACATAAAATAACATAGAGAGGATAATGACATGAAACTTAGAACGATATTGCATGAAAGCATGTCATATTAATAAGCTGATTCTTACTGCTGAAACTATCAACTTTCTAACTCAAGATTCACAAAGGCATAAAAACCTCTAATAACCAATGAAATACAAGAAGAGGACAATGATCAGAATTATTTTCTCCTTTTCTTGTGATTTTATCGGAAACAGCCTCTCTACTAGTTAATAGTAAGGTTGCAAATTTCTGGAACTCCCCAGACTTCACGTCTCAGTAAAATTTCTACTGAGATATTGTTGTTGTTGTATTATGATTAGGATTAGTCAGAAACGTCTAACTAGCTTCACAAAATAAGTACCTGTTCTCAGATACTCAGGGGGAGTAAACGCCAAATTTGTACTGTAACTTTTTCCATCCCTACTGTTCTTCATCAGACCAAAGCAAGAAAGTCTGGGATTTCCCTCCTAAGAAATAAACAATGGCAGTTTTATATGCTAAATTCAATTTATAGAAAGAACTGAGAAATCTTGTCAAAACGTTGCATACTTCATCAAAAACAATCCTATACGCATTTAGATCATGATACAATGCACGCCCTTTGCCGGTACAATATTCTAGGGCCTGTGCAAGATGCAGGGCCACCCTAAGCCGCATTGCCCATTTCATCGGTTGTGCTTCCCCTGAAGTCAACAGACCAAAAAGAAGACATGAGAGGAAACTACAAATATAGACTACAGAAATGATGTACCCATGTACCAATCACAATACAATTACTGCCTAACTACAGGGAATCTTAACCTAAAAATTACATGCTGCATTCACTACATAATCTGCCATGTGCTGGAATTGGAGAATGGATAATTTCAATAGAATTAATACTTAGTAGATGTAATTGCATACTGAACAGGTGAATGAACTACTGGAACTTGACAATTTTTCGGTTATCGTCCTAATCATGAAATTCACAAGTTGTAAACAAAAAAAACATTAGAGCTCAGGTAAGTAAATGAACATACAATGATCGGGTAAGTAAATGAACATACAATGAAATAAGTGTTTTGCTAATGTGTCATTGGGCATAAATTCTGCAACAAGTAATCTATCGTCCCCTTCACAGCAACAACCAAGTAAATTTGACAACCGTTGGTTCCGCAGCTGTCCGACAGCTCTTGCTTCTTCCTAGGATGTAGAAGATAGCTCAGATTATGTAATATAGTAAAGGTTGATAGAAAGATTACCATGATGGCAGCTAAATTCATTAAGTTAAACGATAAGGAAAATAGTGTGCTTCACTGCTAACCAGAAACTGCCTTGCATCAGGCCAAGCTGATCTATTAAAGCGTTTCACAGCAATCCTCCTTTGATTCTCAAGCTTCCCCTTATAAACCACATTCGGAGCTTTTTCTCCATGTTCAGAGACTATATTCTCGACAGCAAAGCCTGAAGTAGCCATCCTGAGTGTCTCAATTGAGTATTCACGGAATGTAGGCAAATCATCAAGTTCACTCTTATCCTCATTATCTATAAAGAGAAGTCATTTCAATTGTCACAACAACATAGATGCACTAACCAAGGAAAAACAAATCATGCATTTCACTTACCCTCATTAACTACCTCAGGAGCAGCTCCGTTATATTGAGGATCCCAACAACATGAAGACAGCTTCGAGCACTCACAACCCATTTCACTACTAGGAATTTGACGCCAAAATTCTCCAACTGCTGCTCAATACCCTCCAGTTGAATCAGTCCATCGAACTTCACAAGGAAACCCCCTTCTCAAGTCAAACAACACATTATTGACAACAAAGCAACGATCCTTCCAGAAACCAATATACAGAACTAATCCAATAGACCTGCGACCATAACAAGACAAATCAAAATACAAAACGTTGTCCAAAAACCATCAAATTAACCCCAAAAAAAAAACAGCACCAAAAAAAGAATGTTACAGGTCACATCACCAATTCCCTTTTCACATAAATAAACCACAAGTGGACAACTCCCATCTCTCAAGCATAAAACTTGTCCATTGCTGTAGACAAATCTACAAACCCAACAAAACCCACTTTCTATTTCGCTATGATCTCCAAGCTCCAACTTACAAAACACGACTATAAACCAGGTTGAAAATCACCTTAGCAGCGAGTTTCCACCAAAAGTCAACCCACTTCACGGAACTAGTCAACCAAACTCGCTGAATACAAACAGACAAGCTCTCTTCCCTGAAGGTACAGACTTCCACTAAACAAAAGCGGTATAAAAGAAGAAAAGAACCAATACAAATACGTGCATACACGTACAACATAGCTAAAGAGAGATAGACAGAACCTGAAAAGTGGAATCAGCAAATCTCTTGTTGGATGAACTGGGCAGAAGAGAAAAATGGGAAGCTGAAAAGTGAGTAGCTGGAATTCGGCTTTTTGGTTTTCAGAAAGTGCTTTTAGGAGCTATGAATCTGAGACTGATAGATCAGCTTTTCTTCTTTCCTTTTCGTTCCTGTTTGAGAGACAGAGATTAAGAATGTTTTGGGAGACTTTGGGTTATAAAACGACTAAAGAAAGCAAAGAAATTTCATGTAAACCTTAAACTATGTATGTATTTGTCTGTCTTTGAATTGAGGCCTTCCTTTTCATGAATTTCCACCGACATCAACCTTCCTTTTCATTCTACAATTTATCTCCGCCTCGCTCGGCTCCTGCTTCTAATTTGTAATAATAATATATGCATTTCTTATTCAAGAAAACACCAATTGATGAGTTTTTACTTTTTAGACATAAAATATTATTTATACTAACTCAAAATTTTATGAATATATATTAAATTTAAGGACTTTTTTATTTTATTATCGTTTTTAGTTTTTATATTTAATAAAAGATATATTTAATTAAGATCATAACATATACAAACTAAAAGATATATTTGTTTTAGTTTTCTGATGAGATTTTATTGTTAGCTAATATATCATATTTGATCATTTAATACTAATTATTATTTATTTTTATAATCAATTTAACATTGAAAAATAATAATATTCTAAAATTTGATAAGTTATTTAATAGATAAATTTAAATTTGAAATGTCATTAAATATATATTTTGTAAATATTTTATGAAAAAAAATTAAACTATTTTAATTATTAATAACAATTAAATATTAGTTTACAATGAAATTTTAATTTTTTTACTTAATTGATTTAATTATTAAGAGTAGTTAAAGTATATCTATTTTAATATTAACATCTAAATATTAATATCTATTTAGAAAATTTATATTAGATTCTAATGAACTTATATATCATTTTTTTTAATATATTGATATTGTTAGACTATGTCCAAAAAAAAAAAACTATTGCCACCTAAAATAGTCGGCTCTCCATAGCATCTTTACGCATACATCTATAAATTGAAACATTATGCGAAAGAGAAAAGGGCTAACAAAGACTAATTTGATGGCAACTACTAAGTACAAAATCATTATGACCTTAAGACTAGCTTTAGCCAATAAGAGATTACCCTCAACTTAGAAGAGGGTCTCAGTTTGGAGTCCTTTTGAAATGGCCCTCATATCCAATAGATATAACAGAAGGCGCTACAGACGTGTACAAAGCCACTTTTTTTTAGGTTAAACCACCGATATCCGAACTCATTGGGTCGACTAATTCGGTTCGAGGCGTAGACACAATTACGGCTTTGACCCCTTCCTATGGGTGTGTTTAGTGGGGATCGAACTCGAGCTACTTTAATTTCCTGATATAGTTTGAAGCATTGATGACAAGCAGGGGCGGATAGGTGCCCCCACTGCCCCAAAAATTTTTTCTAAATTTTTTATGTAAAAATTTTTTTTTTTAGTTTTTGCCTCCATAAAATTTTATTTTGAAGCTTTACCCCCACTGAAAATTTTGTTTGCCCCCACTGAAAAAACTTCCTGGATCCACCCCTGATGACAAGTCTACAATTATAGGTTAGCTCAATTTGACCGCTTCATTTCCCAGATTTTAAAATATTATACACTTCGGTGGTAAAAAGCATCAACCACAGCTGTCAAAAAAAAGTGCAAAAGAAGAAAAGACTTCAGGGGTTGGTTGAAAAAATGTACCCCTTGAATTGCAGACATTCTAAAAGCTAAAACAATTTTTACTCCAGGCAAGCCAAATCCAAACGAACAAAATCAAGAAACGACTGCCAAAACATAGGTTGCGTTTACTTT